>CAKNYM010052825.1:118577-132922 GCA_932195095.1 Andricus curvator
GAAGACAATCGGAAGAAAATTCTGTTCGTTTCTGCCTAAAACTATTCAGATCATGCATTTGTTTATAATAATTGTTGATAAATTTAACAAATTACATCAAGAAAAAAATATCTAAGACAAAAATACATTAATGTGCATCACAGACAATGAGATTCGAAGACAATCGGAAGAAAATTCGGTTTGTTTTTGCCTAAAACTGTTCAAATCATGCATTTGTTTATATTTATTTGTTGATAAATTAAAAAAATGATATCAGATACCACATTTTTATGATCACATTTCACCTCGTTGCTCTGAACAAGCAATTTCTATGCATAATTATACTTCGCAAAAACATAATCCATCATACTGGCTATTTGTTGCAAATATTTGTTTATAACAAATAACATGACATGTCAACAAATTTTTTTCCTTCCACCGACCCTTTTGCATCAAATCTGAGGCCTGATGCCACTGCCCGAGTAAAAATTTTTCGACTTGGTTTCGACTTGAATTGCCCCCAATCAAGACATGCTGAAGTCGAATAGTTCGACTCCAGCATATCTACTTATTGAGACGGAGCCAGACTTCAATTTATGTCTTGGAGACAAGTTTCTATGCCTTGAAGACATATATTTATATCTTGAGTCTACTTTTTATGACTTCAAGTCGTGCGGTTTATAACTTCGAGTATATACCTGCCCTGAAAAAAGGGTCAGTCTGACTGTCATAAAAGCTAATCTTTGTTAATAATTAAACAATTTTGTATATTCTTACACAATATATATATATATATATATATATATATATTGAATCAATTAATTCATTGATTTCCATTCGTATTATACTTGTTTGACGACGATACCGAAAATGTTGTTTGTTTTTACGTATTTCTAACGGCTCAGGAGATCCTTATAGAAAATTACAATTTTAATTTTTGTGAGGACAATTTTTCAGGGTTATACTCGTTCAGACCCATAGATACCAAATTTTTTAATTAAAAATAACTAATTCGATATTTACAAATTTTTCATTCACTAATTATAATACTTCGCATCTGTTAACAGTCTCATTCGAGGTCTCATTTCTGAGTCGAAAAGGTTCGTCTTGAGACAAGTGACGCTGACTTGAAATCACCATGCTGAAACCATAAAAGTAAGAAATTGTCTTATGTCTCGTCTCAGTTTTGAGACGCAGCCAGACATCGATGTCTTGGAGACGAACTCAAGACATCGCCAAGTCGAACTCAAGTCGAAGCATTTTTACTTGGGTGAGAACAATTTTGACAGAGAATTAAAAAGAAAATTCAAAAAATAAATTTTTTTCGCTGTTTGCAGCTCTCTACAAATTGAAACAAACAAAAATTCAAAAATCGGCCTCGACAGATTTTTTGAGAATTTAATGCGGAGTTTTTTGAAAATAAAAATTGAAAATCGATGAAGAATTATGACCTACAGGTTATTTTGAACATCGTTTTTCCATTTTGCCCCACTGTGCACCCCTAGCTATACACATGTTGCTACCACTTGATGAGCTTTAAATTGCTTTAAGCTGGCGGTAAACATGAAGTCACGATAGAGTCGCCTTAGATAGGCTTTTGGGTTTTCAGTCTCGAGATCATTGATAAGGTAATAATGAGTTCGCGTGAGTTCAAGTGAAAGTCACCTTAATTAAAAAAAGTACCCTTCATAGCGGTTGAAACAATGAAACATCGTATTATACTTTCTTGCGAACACAGAATTTTTTGCACATTCCTATATCTTACCAAGTCTTATAAATACTCAAAGATTCAAAGAAAGTCGTATAAAATCTGTAGCAATGCACAATATATTTCATTCTTCATACAGGGTAGTTTATCATTTTTAAGAATAGTATTTTTGTCCTAATTGAGGGGAATATTTTTGCCCTCGACGTCTGGTATCATGTTCTGTGTTTCCCCATAAAAACTTACTATTTTTAAATTGACGTTAATCAAAAGTTGAAACTTTTTTAGGTGATATTTAATGCCCAAAGACCATGGTTTAGACCGTTTTTTAAAAAATGGAACAAATTTACGCAATTATTTTTTTACTGAGTGGAACCAGATTAGGGGGAGAATTGAAAGAATTTTACTGATGTTCTTTGATATTTACCTAGATCCGACTTCAACTTGTGGAATATTTTCAACTTTCTAGGAGAAATCTCTATGTCTGGAAATTAATTTTTTGTTCTAAATGTTTTTTTTTTGGATCAACCTCATTCCGACTTCCACTTCTGGAATATTCAAAACTTCCTGGGACCGACAATAAATGCTTTAGAACCTTTTGAATTTCAGTTAAAAGAAAAATATCAATTTTTTTATATTGGAAAATTAATATATCTGTAAATTAAATGATTGCTAAATTATCAATGTTTAAATTATGACTATATCTCCAAATGAATTTTTGAGTTCTAATTTTTAAAACCAAGTTTTAAATTCCAATTCTGAAATATTTGCAGCTTCCTAGGACCAATCAGGAATGGTCTAGAAAATTTGGAATTTTAAGTTGGAGAGGAATTCCAATTTTTCTATATTGGACTATAATCTATGTGGCTCTGGAAAAAATTGCTTCTTTTGAAAGTGTTTCTATAGATTTACTAGTTCCGACTCTTACTTCTGGAAGATTTAGAAATTTCTAGGGCCAACAGAAAATGTTTTAGAAAACCTTGAATCAAAGGTGGGAGAGAAATTCTAATTTTCCTATATTGGCCCGTAAACCTCTCTGGCTCTGGAAATTTATTTTATTTTTATTTTCAGCTAATTAATGAAATATACTTTTACAAAATAGTAAGGATAATGATTTTATATCATATATTTAAAAAGTCTAACTTTAAAGCGAAAGAGACGAATTTTCTAGAAAACAGTTCAATTCTCAACCCGCGAATATGAATTTTAAAGAAAAAAGTTTATTTTCAAATAATTAGTTGAATGTTCAACAAAATAGTTATATTTTCAGCTTAAAAATTCATTTTTAATAAATAAAAGAACTTTCAACAAAAGACATGCATTTTCAACCAAATAGTTCAATTTTCAATCAAGAAGATTGCTTTTCGGGAAAAGGACGAATTTTCAACAAATTGTATAAATTTCCAACTAAATAGTTTTAACAACGGATGTGATGCTAGTTTCTAAACATTTTTAACTAAAGATTGGAATTTTTAATCTAAAAAAGATTAATTAATAAAAACATGGTGTCGTTAAATTTTTAATCAAGATAATAATTAATTTTGAATACAAAACGAATTTTCTACAAAACAGTTTAACTTTGTACCAAATAGATGAATTTTCTACCAAAGTGTTGAATTTTCAAGCGAAAAAGATTAATTTTCTACAGACCAATTGAATTTTCAACCTCAGAACATGAATTTTCAACCTCAGAACATGAATTTTCAACAAAATAGTTGAATTTTCAGTTTAAAAATTAATTTTTAATAAAAAAACGAATTTTCAACACAGAAGATTAATTTTGTACCAAAAAAGACGAATTTTCAACAAAAGATATACATTTTGAACCAAATTGTTCAATTTTCAATTAAAAATATTGCTTTTCGGGAAAAAGACGAATTTTCAACAAATTGTATAAATTTCCAACTAAATAGTTTTAAAAATGGATGTGATGCTAGTTTCTAAACATTTTCAACTAAAGATTGGAATTTTTAAACTAAAAAATATCAATTAAAAAAAACAAGGTGTCGTTAAATTTTTAATCAAGATAATTAATTTTGAATACAAAAACGAATGTTCTACAAAACAGTTTAACTTTTTAGCAAATAGATGAATTTTCTACCAAAGTGTTGAATTTTCAAGCAAAAAAGATTAATTTTCTACAGACCAGTTGATTTTTCAACCTCAGAACATGGATGTTCAACAAAATAGGTAAATTTTCAGTTTAAAAATTTATTTTTAATGAAAAACGAATTTTCAACACAGAAGATTAATTTTGTACCAAATAGACGAATTTCCAAAAAAAGACATACATATTCAACCAAATAGTTCAATTTTCAATCAAAAAGATTGCTTTTCGGGAAAAAGACGATTTTTCAACAAATTGTATAAATTTCCAACTAAATAGTTTGAACAATGGATGTAATGCTAGTTTATAAACATTTTGTAGTACATTTGTAGTTCAATTTTTATTCAAGATAATAAATTTTGAATACAAGAACGAATTTTCTACAAAACAGTTTAACTTTGTACCAAATAGTTGAATTTTCTACCAAAGTGTTGAATTTTCAAGCGAAAAAGATTAATTTTCTACAAACCAGTAGAATTTTCAACTCCAGAACATGAATTTTCAACGAAAAAGTTCATCTTCAACCAAACAGTTGAATGTTCAACATAATAATTAAAAAAATCATTTCAAGAAATGAATTTCTAACCAAATGAAGAACGAATTCTCAAATAAAATTAAGAATCTTCAAGTAAAAAAAAAATATAACTTTTAAGAAAGTAGCTCAACTTCCAACCAAGTAGTGGAATTTTTAACGCAAAATGTAATAGTTGATATTTTGAAAAAAAAATTTTAATTTCAAATAAAAAACATTTGGATTTGACCAACAAAAATGAACTTTCAACAAAAAACTTGAATCCTCAACTAAAGGAGATTAATTTTTAACCGAGAATTTGGATTTGCAACCAAAGAACTGATTTCTTACCGAAAAATATGAATTTTCAACAAAATACGTCCATTTTTAACCAAATGCTTAAATTTTCAAAACAAAAATACAAATTTGCTATAAAACAGTTGCATTTTTAATCAAAAAATATTAAATTCCAACAGAAAAAGATAAACTTTCAACGAAAAAAGATTTTTAGTCAAGGAAGAGAAAAATGTCTATCAAATTGTTGAGTTTTTAAGCCAAAAAAATAACGAATTTTCAACAAAATATTTGAATATATAAACCCAGAATTTGAATTTTTCACAAAAAAGTTAATTTTCAACCGAACAGTTGAATTTTCAACAAAATAGTAGAATTTTCAGATAAAAAAATCAATTTTTAAGCCAAAATAAAACGAATTTTTTACTTAAATCATGAATCTTTAATCAACAAAATTAACGTTTAAGAAAGTAGTTCAACATTCAACGAAATAATGGAATTTTCAACCTGTAAAGATGAATTTTTAACGCAAAATGTAATGATCAACTAAAAAGGATTAATTTTTAACAAAAAGTTTTAATTTTCAATGAAAAAAATTATTTACTACCAAGAAAGATAAATTTTCAACAAATAACTTAAATCTTCAACCAAACAGTTAAAGTTTCTACCAAATTGTTAAATTTTTAATCAAGAAGATTCAAATTATTCCTACAAAACAGTTGATTTTCAACAACAACCAAGTTTTTAATAATATAAACGACCAAATTTTTCATTCAAATTGTTGAATTTTCACGCAAAAAATATTAAAGTATAGAAAAATGGTTGAATTTTTAACAAAGTAATTTAATTTGAACCAAATGATGAAATTTTTAACCAAAAAAGGTAAATTCTTAACTGAGTCCGAGACATGTAATTATCAAATCAAAAAGCGATAAAAAATCATTCATACTAAAGAAATAATGAATGATTAATAATTAGTAATACAAATTACAAGAAATTATTTACTTGAAATTAAAGGGCAATTGTTTATTTCTTAGTAAATGGCTAAATTTATCATTTAACGTGCTTGATTTGAACTCTGAACTACGTCAATTTACTTTATTTAACAAAGCTGAAGATATGTCTTCTTTGATATGCAAAAATGTCGCCAAAAATTTAAGCTGTAATGAAGAATTGATGAAAATATGGGAATGAATTTTAAAAACAATTTTAAACCGTTGTCCTGTGGCCTTAATTTGTCCCAAAATTATTAAAATGATTAGGTAATGTTAATTTTCGTAAATAATAATTGTTTCCCAGGGAATAGAACTGATTGTAACATACTTTCAGAAAAAAAAGTGACCCAATTAGACCAAAAATACTACACCTTTGCTTTAAAAACTATTACTGTTAGAAATGTTTGGAAAATTCCGACACATTTAGGATACTAAAGTAACTGAAGTTTACGAAATTAGGTTGCTAAAAACGAAAACCAGTAACTTTTATAGTAAATTTACTAAATTTTTATTGACTAAAAAAAGTGCGCAGTTAGCAAATGCGCACTCTTCACTTCTCGATCGCGTTCGAAGCGGACAAAGCATGGTGGTTGTGGTCATGGGCGGCTATGCACTGAAAACGGTTGTGTTGAATTATAAAGATGCAATAAACCTATTTTTTCCGATACTGAATGATCTCAAAAGTGAAAAGGATTCGAAATTCGCACGAGAAAAAGAAACTAAAAAAAAATGTTGAAATCGCGAGTTAAGGCTAGAAGCTCGGTTCATGAGCGAATTATCTTTGCAATAAAATAGTTATACAAGATACTGCGATCATCCGCCTCGTGAATGAACTTCTAGAAAGGAAAATCAGGACCGCAAGTGACTAGCAGATGTTGCGTGAATTAATAATTAATCCAGGTTTCAATTGAATGGTGAGTCCAGTGTTCACGTCAAATGACGCCCTCTTGACTACATAGGTTGTTGGTACTCGAATGACTTAACAAAATACAGGAATATTGCCAAAATAAATATAATATTTTAACCTCTATAAAGGATAGTTTTTTATGCTCAGGGATAGTATTTTTGGACGAATTGGGTAAAATTTTATCCTAAACTTATGTTACCATCAATTGTATTCCCTGGCAAACAATTATTATATTCACAAAAATTAACATTCATCAATCATTTTGGGAAAGTTCAAGGTCCCAGGACCTAGATTCAAAATTATAAAAAAAAATGCATTTATTTTTTTACAGAATAAAACAATTTACTACGTGATATATCATATATAATTATCATAGACATTATCCTATATCATTATATGGCCAACAGCCATACCACGCTGAAAAAACCAGTTCTCTTCAAATCACTGAAGTTAAGCAGCGTTGGGCGCGGTTAGTACTTGGATGGGTGACCATTCGAGAAAACTGAGTGCTGTTGGCACATCGTGGGTGTGGTGAGCCTACACTTGTAGTTATTTACTACAAGAAACTATCCACCTAGAAACACTACCCGAATCGGGTAGTGTTACGCCTACCCTGAAAGGGAAATGGCTTAATGGTATATATATTATCCTATATCATTTAGTCTAAATAGACTAAATTATAGAAGTAAGTAACCATTATTTATGATGTTTCAGGGAGGTGGAAGAATTTTTTTAATAAATCTGTGTTTGAGGGCGGAAAAATCAAATGGTCCTTAGCCAGTTGTCATAGTTATGTCTTTAATTGCATCACAGTGATGACCATATTTCTGAAAATAGGAAATCGTCGACCTGGCAATGATACCGAGTGCACTTGGTGCGTGACATTGATACTAAATGATGCATGTGGCTCTTTAATGCACACGTATGAATGTCAATGTTGCTTGCTTCGTTAGGCTTATTACATTTGCGTCAATATCCTTCGCAATGTCGTTTTCAGGGCAACCTATTGTTTGAAATATTAATTTATTATTAAGTTATCTTCGGGAAAATATATAATACACAAGGGCGGCCTAAAATTAGACTTTCAATTTTTGTTGATCGATCCTGCCCAATTTGTTCGTTTTCCGAAAAAAGCAATTTTGTAATTTTTGCAACGTTAACCCGTGCCCTCGGGCTTTTGAGATTAACATGAAGTTTTAAATGGGAAAAGTTCGATTTAAAAAAAAATGGAAAAAAGTACTTGTGAAACCTTCTTGTGAATTAGAGTATAATCACTTCCTGAGGAATGTTTAAGGAATAATTTCCACGCAATAACTTTTTACTTCGACCCCTCCAAA
Source organism: Andricus curvator (assembly GCA_932195095.1). Taxonomy (NCBI): domain Eukaryota; kingdom Metazoa; phylum Arthropoda; class Insecta; order Hymenoptera; family Cynipidae; genus Andricus; species Andricus curvator. Next base: position 126,413 of record CAKNYM010052825.1, read on the forward strand.
CTCCCATCATTGTGCCCGCAAAATGCCCAAAAAAATGCAAAATAGCAGTTTTTTATCAAATTCATGATAAAAACAGTATTTTTTGGAATTGTTTGAACATGAATTATTTTAAATCGATAAGTAACGAGTTTTCAAGTATTTTTTAAATAATTTTAAATTGTTTGAACAATTATTATTTGTTCAAACAATTTTTCCCCCTGTCATTCGTAAAAAGTTATCATCTTTCAGGTTAAATTATACAAAGTTGATGAAAGTCAAGAGTTGTACTTCTTGTTTAACATATTTGGTAATCATTTGAACAATTTTCACTGAATTTTCACCACGCTGAAAAAACCAGTTCTCGTCAGATCACTGAAGTTAAGCAGCGTTGGGCGCGGTTAGCACTTGGATGGGTGACCATTCGAGAAAACTGAGGGCTGTTGGCACATCGTGGGTGTGGTGAGCCCACACTTGTAGTTATTTACTACAAGTTATCAACCTAGAAATACTACCCGAATCGGGTAGTGTCACGCCTACCCCGAAAGGGAAATGGCTTAATGGTATACATACATACATTTAACGAATTTTTATTTGTTTAAACAAATTTTCTTCTGTAAATCGTGAAAAGTTATTCTTTTCTGCAATTAATGACACAAATAATGAATGTTAAGAGTAATATTTTTTCACTTAACGTATTTGGCAATTATTTACACAATTAATAATCACTATTTGCGCGTTTTCATAGGCAAGGTATGTATGTATATCTACATACATTCTTCGGAGTGGATAGACTGCCGGTACCAGCAACAAAGTTTTCAGCTGGTACCGGCAATAAAGTTCTCGGCCGGTACCGGTAAAAAACATATTTCCAGTAAACCGAAGAGACTGTCAGACATTTTAGAGTGAGGTCATGTGATTTAAGAGTTATTTTGTCATATTTTGGCTTTTCACGTTTTATATGGAGCGTTTGATGTATATATCGCACTTTATCGTCGATTAGCAACTCAAGAATAACGATTAACGATTCATGGTACTTGTTACAGAAATAATATTGGCCAAATCCCTACTCTTTTCCAAAGTCTCTTGTGGGCGGGAAAGCACCCCTGTGACTGGATGGAGAAATTATGTTGGTTACACCCCTACCCCTTCTAAGGGTCTCCTGTGGAGGCGGGGCGGCACCCTTTGACTAGTCACGAAAATAATGTTAGTTACACCCCTACGCCTTTCCAATGTCTCGTGGGGGCGGGAAGGCACCCCTGTGACTGGTCACGAAAATAGTGTTAGTTACACCCCTACGCCTTTCCCATGACTCGTGCGGGCGGGAAGGCACCCCTTTGACTAGTCACGAAAATAAATTTAGTTACACTCCTACGCCTTTCCAATGTCTCGTGGGGGCGGGAAGGCACCCCTGTTACTGGTCACGAAAATAATGTTAGTTACAACGCTAACCCTTTCCAATGTCTCATGGGGGCGAGAAGGCACCCCTGTGTCTTGTCACGGACATAATTATGGTTAAATCCGTACCCCTTACCAGCGTCTCGTGGGAACTGGGAAAGCACCCCTGTCGATAGTCACAGAAATAATTTTGGTAACACCCCTACCCCTTTCCAGCGTCTCGTAGGGTCGGAAAGACACCCCTGTGACTGGTCACAGAAATAATAATTTCCAAACCCCTACCCCTTTTCAACACTTCGTGTGGGCGGAAAGGCACCCCTTTGACTGGTCACGAAAATAATATTAGTTACACCCGTACCACTTTACAATGTCTCGTTGAAGGCGAGAAAGCACCCCTGTGACTAGTCACAGGGATAATGTCGGTCACACTTCTCCCTCTTTTCAATGTCTCGTAGGGGCGGAAAGGCAACCCTTTGAATAGTCACAGAAATAATGTTGCTCACACCCCTACCCCTTTCCGACGTCTCGTAGGGGCGAGAAGGCACCCCTGTGACTGGTCACAGAAATAACGATGGTCAAACCCCTACCCGTTACCAGCATCTCGTGGGGGCGCGAAAGCACCTCTGTGGCTAGTCACAGAAATAACTTTGGTTGCACCCTTACCCCTTTCAGACGTCTCGTGGCGGCGGGAAGGCCCCCCTGTGACTGGTCACAGAAATAATGGTGGTAAAACCCCTACCCCTTTCCAACGTCTCGTGGGGGCGGAAAGACACCCCTGTCATAGGACAGAGAAAAAATGTTATGTACAATAACAATAATAATGTGATAATGTAATAAATATATAATAAAAGATGTGATGAAAATGTGATAATGTACAATAATTTTATGTAATAATGTACCGGCAGAGAACTCTTTTATAGGTGCTGGCAGGACAATTTTTTGCCGGTACTGGCAGAGCATCCACTGCCTACATTATTTTCTACAATATGATTATCATCATCATTATAATTATTATCTACATACATTAAAATTATTTTCAGTTCACAGATTCCTATTATCTCCGGGGGTCATTTAAAAAAGACTATAATTTACTTAGAGCAGTTCAATTAAATTTTTTCAACAAATTATTATTGTTTAAACAATATGAGGTATACGTTCTGAGATAGGAAAATACTGCATATTAAGCGACATAGTGTAAGAGATTCGAACAAGTTTTTAAGTTTAAATAATTTTAAAATATCTCAAACAAAAAAATATTACTCTTTTAAAATTCGTTAATTGTGTAATTCATTGCAGAAAATAATTACTTCTCGAGATTTACAAGGAAAAAATTGTTTAAACAAATTAAAATTGTTTCAATAATTGATAAATATCCTCCAGAACAAAATATTACTCTAAAAATCTGTTAACTCTGTCATTAATTCTAGAAAATCATAACTTTGCACGATTGACAGGGGAAAAAAATTTTTGAAACAAATAAAAGTAGGTTAAATAATTAGCAAATACCCCTTGAAAATATATTGCTTCAAACATTATTTAATTGCGTCATCATTTCCAGATAATAATAACTTCTTACGATTTTAGGAAGAAAAAATTGTTTAAACAAATAAAAATTGTTTAAATAATTACCAAATATGTTGAACAAGAAGTACTACTCTTGATATTCATCAACTTTGTATAATTTATCCTGAAAGATAATAAATTTTTACGATTTACAGCGGAAGAAATGGTTTAAACGAATAATAATTGTTTAAACAATTCAAATTATTTAAAAGATACTTGAAAACTCGTTATTTATTGATTTAAAATACTTTATGTTGAAAAAATTCCAAAAAATACCGTCTTTATCATTAATTTGATAGAAAACTGCAATTTAGCATTTTTGGGGCATCTTCCGGGCACAATAAAAAGGGATTGGGGGATCAAAATTAAAAGGTATTGGGTGAAAATTATTCTTTAAACATTTCTCAAAAAGTGACTATACTTTAATTCACGAAAAGGTTATAACAAGCACTTTTTCCCATTTTTTTGAAAATCCGGCTTTTCGCATTCAAAACCCCATATTAATTTCAAAAGCCCAGGGCACGAGTTTTTGTAGGACTATCAATGATTTTAATCTCAATTTTGAGGGATTTCTAGTGAAAGGAAAATAAATTACATGAAATGAAATTTCAATGAGTTCTTAGCGATTTCAAACATTTCAAGGGATTTTAAGCTATTTCAAGGGATTTTCAGATATTTAAAGGATTTAGAGAGATTTCGAAGGTTTCTACGGATTTCAAAGGTTTCTACGAATGTAAACGGTTCTCTTAAAGAACTTTATTAAATAAATTTAATTTATTTTTTATTTAAGGCATTTCAAATGACTTTAACGTATTCAAATGGATTTTTACGATTGTGAATTTATATATTATTTCAAAAGATTCCAAAGAATTTCAAGAGATTTAAAAAACTGCAGGGAATATCAAAGAGTTTTCATAGAATTTCAAAATATTTTAAGCTCAATTCCAAGGGATTTTTTAGAAAACTTTGGAAATGAAATGAAATGAAATTTTAAGAAATTCCTAATGATTCAAAACATTGAGCGAGATTTTGAGATATTTCACAACATTTTAAGGATTTTATTCAATCTTCAGAGATTTCAAAAGATGACAACGATTTTCGGGGATTTAAACGATTACTTTTTTGAAGAACTTCAACGAATAACTTTAGTTTAATTTATATTATAGAAATTTTAAATGTTTTCTATTTATTTTCATCGGTTTTTATGATCTTCAAAGAGGCGGCGTCAGAAAATTTTATACTCAAAGAGAGCTATAACCAGTTTAATTGACGAATTGTATAAACTGAATCGATTGGATTTATGACAAATTACATGTCATTATGAAATTGCATATTTTTTATCATTTTTCTCCATTTCCCAGTAAAAACGGAAAAAAGTGAAGGTAAGTCTGAAAATTCTGGGGGAGGCGATCGAAAGTTTTGCCACCCTGTAGATCCGCGCCTGAAGGAATAAAATAAATTTTATTTCAAGGGATTTCTACACATTTCAAAGAGAGATTATAAGATTATAAGTGGTCTAAAATAAATCGTTCCTTTGTATATAGTTTTTCTACTTTTTATAATAATTCCTTTAATATTTTTGTATTATATATTCTAATACTGATTATCCTCTAATCGTTTTCTATATAATGATTACAGGCTTATACTAATTTTCCTAGTATATTTTTTTTGCAAGGGTAGTTCCAATTTTGCATGTTGCTTTTTCCTGCGTTTCGTTGGTTTCAGTTGCATGTGTGACTTAATTTATTTTTTCGATTTTTCAAAAAATACTACGCATTATTATTATTAATATAATAGTAATAATAACAATACATTATCCGTTAACTGAGAAAAAGATTATTTGAATCAGAAAAATTCAGTACGGAATACGTCCGATTAAATATTTTTTCAAATCGAGAACAATTTTTCTTGTTGCAAGAAATAAAGTTTTTACATGAAAAAATCATTCTTATCATAGGAAAAATTTCGTTAGGGCAAACAAATATTTGATTCGATGTATTTCCCTGATTCAAATAATCTTTTTTCTCAGTGTCGTTAAGAAAATAAAACAGTTTATATATATATATATATATATGATCTCCCACGCCCATTGGTCCATAACCCAGAGCCTATGCACTTATTTTTTGACAATCTCAGACCTAATACCCCGCATATAACAACAAAGGGTATTACAATTAATGAAGAGTGACATTGCATACAAAGTGCCAAATTTCGAAAATTCATTTTCTTGTTTTAAACTAATTTGTCTGACCTAACTCATGCCCCTGTAGAAGATTATGTTCCAGTTCGGTTTGGAAGCGCTCTGACACGTTTTCAGGAGTTTACTCGTATATGGTTGCTTTCTTCCAGACGTTCATTATACGGTTCCATGGAGCTAAGTATTAGCTCGAAATAGGTTTTAGTTTTTTTTTTTTAATGAAAAAATAAAAAAGTTATACAGCTTTTTCTGGGTCAGGTCTTGCATTTTTTTGTGGGAACCTTCGACAAGGGTTGTCTCATAGATGGTTAATTTTTTTAAGCGTTAGACATTTGTTTGTTTCTCATGTGAAACTCGGGTTTTGGCATAACATAAAGGATACATTTTGAACCAAAAATGGTATAGCTAAATTTTAAATTAAAAGAATTAATTTTTCACTGAAAAAAAAAGAATTTTGAACAAAATTGTTGAGTATTGAGCTAAAAAGACAAATTATGTACAAAACAGTTGAATTTTCAACATGAAAATAGGATTTTTCAACAAAAAAAGAATATTCAACAAAAAAAAGAATATTCAACAAAAAAATTAATTTTTAATCAACAAGTTATTGAATCCTTAACCAAGTGAATGAACTTTCCAGCAAAAGAGAAAATTTTTCAACAAAATAGCTGAATATTCAAGTTTTAAAGGGTAAATTTCGCACCAAAAATGGAACAGTTGAATTTTCAGGTAAAGAAATTATTTTTAACCAACAAAATAATGAATTTTCAACAAAAAACTCAAATTTTCAAACAAAGAGGTCAATCTTAAAAAAATTAATTTCTAACAAAATAAATCAAATTTCAACAAAATTGTTGAATTTTGAAGCCAAACAGACAAATTATCTACAAAACATATTAATTTTCCACTCGAAAATATAATTTTTCAACAAAAAAGTTAATTTTCTACCAAATAGTTAAATTTTTTTTTGAATAATTGAATTTTCAACAAAAAAGATTAATATTCAACAACAGTAAAATATTCAAAAAAAACTTAATTTTTAAATAGCAAGTTGAATCCTCAACCAAATAAATGAACTTTCAAGCAGAAGAGATGAATTTTCAATAAAATAGTTGAATACTCAACTTATAAAGGGTAAATTATCAACAACGAAAAAATGGAATAGTTAATTTTGCAGATGAAGAAAATGATCTTTAACCAACAAAATAATGAATTTTCAACAAAAAACTTCAATTTTCAAACAAAGAGGTAAATCTTTAAAAAATTAATTTTTAACAAAATACATGAATTTTCAACAAAATTGTTGAATTTTGAAACCAAAAAGACAAATTATCTACAAAACAGATTAATTTTCAACTCAAAAATATGATTTTTCA
>CAKNYM010052825.1:132932-171176 GCA_932195095.1 Andricus curvator
TTATCTACAAAACAGATTAATTTTCAACTCAAAAATATGATTTTTCAACAAAAAAGTTAATTTTCTACCAAATAGTTAAATTTTTTTTTAACTAATTGAATTTTCAACAAAAAAGATAAATATTCAACAACTGTAAAATATTCAACAAAAAAATTAATTTTTAACCAGCAAGTTGAATCCTCAACCAAATAAGTGAACTTTCAAGAAAAAGAGATGAATTTTCAATAAAATAGTTGAATACTCAACTAATAAAGGGTAAATTATCAACCAAAAATGGAATAGTTACTTTTTCAGATGAAAAAAATTATCTTTAACCAACAAAATAATGAATTTTCAACAAAAAACTTAAATTTTCAAACAAAGAGGTAAATCTTAACAAAATTAATTTTTAACAAAATACATCAATTATCAACAAAATTGTTGAATTTTGAAGCCAAAAAGACAAATTATCTACAAAACAGATTAATTTTCAACTCGAAAATATGATTTTTGAACAAAAAAGTTAATTTTCTACCAAATAGTTAAATTTTTCTCAAAATAGTTGAATTTTCGACAAAAAAGATAAATAATAAAAAGTAATAAAATATTCAACAAAAAAATTAATTTTTAACCAGCAAGTTGAATCCACAACCAAATAAATGAACTTTCAAGCAAAAGAGATAATAAAATAGTTGAATACTCAACTTATGGCTAAATTATCAACCAAAAATGGAATAGTTAATTTTGCAGATGAAAAAAATTATCTTTTACCAACAAAATAATGAATTTTCAACAAAAAACTTAAATTTTCAAACAAAGAGGTCAATCTTAAAAAAAATAATTTCTAACAAAATACATCAATTTTCAACAAAAATTGTTGAATTTTGAAGCCAAAAAGACAAATTATCTACAAAACAGATTAATTTTTAACTCGAAAATATGATTTTTGAACAAAAAAGTTAATTTTCTACCAAATAGTTAAATTTTTCTTAAAATAGTTGAATTTTCAACAAAGAAGATAAATATTTAACAACAACAACATTTGTAAGAAAGAAGTTAAATCCTCAACCAAATAGATGATCTGTCAATGAAAAAGATGAATTTTCAACAAAATATTTGAAGCTTCAATCCAAAAATATTGTCTACTCACAGAGATAAATATTCAATACAATGAGACGAATTTTCACCACAACAGATGAATTTTAGACAAAAAAGATGAATTTATCAAATTAGTTAAATTTCCAATCTAAAAAAATGCATTTTTATCCAAGCACCATGTCTTTTCTACCGTAAAAGATGAATTTTCTAACAAAAGACGAATTTTCAAACAAATTGAATCAAGCGAAAACAAAAACTAATTTTATACCAAATAGGTGAATTTTCAACTTATAAATTATAAATTTCCAGCCAAAAATGGAATAGTTAAATTTTCAACCTAAAAGGTAGATTTTTCTATCAAAAAAAGTTATTTTTCTACCATAAAAGATGAATTTTTATCAAAATACATCAATTTTCAGCAAAGTTGATGAATTTTGAAGAGACAAGGGCGAATAATCTACAAAAAAGTTGAACTTTCAACCCTTAGTCGAATTTTTCATCCCAAAAGTTGAATTTTCAATGAAAAAAATTTATTTTTACGGAGTGTTTCGTCGTCCCGAAATTCGGGATGAGTAGTAAAGTATTTTTCATAAGCTTGGCTAGTCCTCCCGAATTTTCGGGACGACTAGTCCATCCCCTTTTTCAACTCCCCCAATTTTTCGGGACGACTAGCCGCAGCCTTATTTTTAACCAAGAAGGATGACTTATCTATCACGAAAGATGAATTTTCTTCAAAAAAAGACGAATTTCCAGACAGTTGAATTAAACAAAAAAAATGAGTTTTTGACAAAATAGTTGAATTCTTGAGCAAAAATATAAATTTTCATCAAAAAAGTTATTTTTCAACAAGATAGTTCCAAATACTTACATTTTTATAAAAGATGTTTTATTTTTATCCAAAAATTTGAATTTAAAAAAAAAAAAAAAATTTCATCAAAAAAGTTCATTTTCAACTAAATTGTTAAATTTTGAAACCAAAGGTTAAATTTTCTACAAAAAAGTTCCATTTTCAACCCAAAAATATACATTTTCAAGACAACTGATGAACCTTCAACTACAAAAAAATGAACTTTGAACCAATAAATAATAATTCTCAATAAAAAATTCAATAGTTTGAAACTGAATTTTGAAAAGAGACATATTTCATCCTTCTGAGTGCATAGAATTCTCAGGAATTCGTAATATTATATTTCAGTAGAGTCGATCTGGTTCGAAATATGTAGGTGGATACTGGTATCGTGGCAGCAACCGGAATGTCTCTCTGGGGTATCAGAAAGCAGCGAGGAAGGATGAAGCATGGGCATAAATTTTAATTCAATGCGGAAGCGAATAAATTTCGGGGCTCAGGGGATTGGCAAGAAAGATGAATGGACAGTCAGTCACTCGCGGTTTTACCATAACAGGATGGTTAAAATTGTGAGAAAGGAAAAGCTTTATCGACAGGGGATCCAGAAAATACATGCATAATTCATTAGCTCTGTTAACCCGAGCAGAAACATGTGTTTTAATTACAAGATTTCTGTGGTTGTTCGCAAAAAAAACAGAGCGTAGATTCAACATTAATTTCAGGGTACCATTTACTTGCAACAAAAATTACCCGTGCTAATGTTTCCCTGTGATATAGGGTACGCAGTACCGACCACTTGGGGTACGAAGCATCGGCTATTTGGGTTACGAAATGCAAAACAAAATAAACCAAACAACTCGGCAGAGTACGAAGTACCGACTACTTGGGGTACGAAGTATCAGCTACTTGGGGTACGAAGTATCGGCTACTTAAGGTACGAAATGCAAAACAAATCAAACCAAACAACTTGGCAGGGTACGAAGTGCCGACCACTTGGTGTACGAAGCAAAGGCTACTTGGGGTAAAAAATGCAAAATAAACAAACCAAACAACTCGTCAGGGTATGAAGTACCGACCACTTGTGGTACGAAGTATCGGCTACTTGGTGTACAAAGTATCGGCTACTTGGGGTACACAATGCAAAACAAAACAAACAAAACAACTCGGCAGGGAAAGAAGTACCGACCACTTGGGGTACGAAGTATCGGCTACTTGGCATACGAAATGCAAAACAAAACAACTTGGCAGGGTATGAAGTACCGACCACTTGTGGTACGAAGTATCGGCTACTTGGTGTACAAAGTATCGGCTACTTGGGGTACACAATACAAAACAAAACAAACAAAACAACTCTGCAGGGTACGAAGTACCGACCACTTGGGGTACGAAGTATCGGCTACTTGGCGTACGAAATGCAAAACAAAACAACTTGGCAGGGTACGAAGTGCCGACCACTTGGTGTACGAAGCATCGGCTACTTGGGGTACAAAATGCAAAACAAACCAAACAACTCGGCAGGGAAAGAAGTACCGACCACTTGGTGTACGAAGTATCGGCTACTTGGGGTACAAAATGCAAAACAAAGCAAACAAAACAACTTGGCAGGCTATGAATTACCGACCACATAGGGTACGAAGTATCGGCTACTTGGGGTACGGAGTAGTGGCTATTCGGGGTACGAAAAGCAAAAAAAAACCAAGCAACTTGTCAGCCTATGGAGTACCGACCACTTGGAGTACGAAGTATCGGCTACTTGGGTTATGAAATGCAAAACAAAACAAACAAAACAACTCGAAATTTCGTACCCCAAGTCCGAGAGGTTTTCGGATCACAACTAAGGTATAGTAAACACTGGTCTATGAAAAAATATTCTTACCTCAGGGATGACTTTTCGCTGCGTATACCAGTTTTGCCAGTTCCGGTCCTAGAAGCAAAATAATTTTTATTAATGCAAAAATCTTAAATATTTTGAATACTACGTTTAAACTATTTTTGAAAGTCAATTCTTAGTTGAAATTGGATGTCAACAAGCCTGTGAACATACCCTTAGATACAAGATCAATTAATTGGTTCATTACGATATCTGATGCTTTGTAATTGCTTGGCTGACACTAGGGGTTACAGAGAAAGAGGAACGGGAAGTAATCGATTTTAGCTAATTGAAATGATTGCTGGAGTTCATTGCATTTTCACAGACGAGTCTTTTGACGAAACAATCGCAATTTTTGAAACAGTATAATTGGCTTCATTAAAAGCGTCTAAGTCCTTAAGAATGTTCACTACAAACAGTTCATTTGTGTTTCAACTTCAATTCTAGGTAAAAGCTAGAATTCTTATTTATGTCTAATGACCAAGGGCTGATTTTATTTCGTGAAAGATTCTTTTTACAACGCCTTGTCTGAAAGTTTGACTTTCCAGGCCTGTAGAGCGGATCGAAAGTGGCCTATTTCATATCTCTTTACTTCCGCTACGTTATCAACTTTATACCCCAGGGGGGAAAAAAATTTGAGTTTTTCTGTCATTAGCTTGCCCAATGGGCGTCGGCTTTGAGTTCAGTAGCCTGATCTATTGCGCATGCGCTCACCAGAACGGTTACGAAAGTTATCAGAAGTTACCGTTAAGTTAACATAAATTAAAAATTTCCCGGCAATTATCATAAATTTCTCAAACTTATACAATAAATTTTCTAAATTTCCATAAATTGCCACAAACAATAATGACATTAAACTGATGTAAATTTCTAAAATCTATGGAAATATACCAAATTTATGACCAGGGTGTATACCCGATGGATGATTTTAAATTTTCTGTCATTTCCCGATTTTTTCGGGTCAACTGTTAATTGCTACCAGTAAATTTAAAAAGTTCGAAAGATTTGAATGTTTTCAAACGATTTTTAAAGAGTTCTAAACATTTTGAAAGATTTAAAAGATTTCTGATTTGGGACAGGAAATTTTAAGGAAGAATTATAATTCATAATTTGAACAGGGATTTTTTAAATTCTTTCTATAAAAGAATTAAAATCATTTTCCAAAATCCCGTTCCATATAAAAAATTTCATTTTTTAAGTAAAATAATAATTCTTTGCGAAAATTTCCTGACCTAAAGTCTAAAGTATAATTCTTTACGGAAAATTCTTGTTCCAAAGTGAAAATTATAATTCTTGACGGAAATTGTCTGTTCGAAATTCAAAATTATTATTCTTTACTGAAATTGTCTTTTTAAAGTCTAAATTACATTTATTTTCCAAAATTTCCTGTTCCATGTCAAAAAATACCTGTTTTATGACAAAATTATAATTCATTACAAAATTTTCTGTTCCAAAGTTAAAATTTAAATTCTTGACGGGGATTTTAAAAATAGTTAATCTATTTTTTCCCTGTCGAAATGCAGAATTATATTTATTCACAAAATTTTCTATTATTAATTCAAAAATATTTTTTAAAGATTTTTTAAAATTTTGAAAGATTTGAAAGATTTCTGATTTGGGACAGGTGGGAAAGAATTATAATTCATAATTTGTAACTTACTTTTTCCAAAATTTGGAAGAGGGAAGTTTAAAATTGTGATGAATTCTGACTTCAAACAGGGATTTTTTTTAATTCTCTTCTTCAAAATTAGAATTGAAAGTCTTTTCGAAAATTCTCGTTCCATGACCAAAATTTCCTGCTCCAAGTCAAATTATATTCTTTACGGCAACTCCTGTTCTAATGTGAAACAAAAATTGCCATTCTTATCCCGACTAAATTATAATTCTTTCCGGAAATTCTCTGTTCCAAATCAGAATTATATTTATTTACATTTCATATGATAATTCATAAATACAGTAACTCCTGTTTTCCAAAATTTAAAAGAGTAAAGTTTCAAATTCTGGGAAATTTTTATTCGGAAAAAAAGAATTCTTAAATTCAAACAAATTCCGATTTGGAAAAAGCAATTTTCAAAAACAGAGGATTTCCGATTTGAAGCAGGTACTTTTGTGTAAATTTTCTTTTTGTAAATCAGAATGAAAATTATTTTTGAAAATTTCCCGTTCCATGTCAAAAATTACCTGTTCCAAGACAAAATTCTAATTTTTTACGAAACTCCCTCTCCCAAAAACAAAATTCTAATTCTTCGGGGAAATTGCCTGTCGCAAAGTAAAAAATTTAATTGTTTACGAAATACCCTATTTAAAAGTCAGAATTATATTTCTTTACTGAATTTTTATGTCACAACTTAGAATTATAATTCGTTTCAATAATTCCCTATTCCATATAAGGATCATTTTATTGTACTTCTTTAAGTAAATTTTTGAAAATATTTCTTTAATTCGTTCCCTGTCCTAATTTAGAATGATGAATCATTTAAACAATTCCCTGTCTCAAAGTCGAAAATATAACTCTTTATTGAAGTCCCCTGTCCCAAATCAGAATTATAATTCATTTAGAAAATTAACTTTTTCGAAATAGATTTGCAATTCTTTATGAAAATTCCCTATTCCAGGTGAAAATTATGAATTTTTTAAAACAAATTCCCTGTTAAAATGCAGAATTAAAGTAATGAAGTATATGAAGCCACATTTATTTTCAATACTAGTACATTTGATAGAGAAATCCCGGCTACTGAATCACATTTCCGGTTTTCCTGATTTTCCGTCAGGTCAGAATGGTAATTCAGGAAAATTTAGAAATATATAGTAAATTACAGGTACCCTTTGATAACATTGATAACTGTGTTGCTTTCTGAGTTTGGTTCATTAAGATTGGATAAAAATTACAGAATTCACCTAAAATTAAAGCTGAAACATAAAAACAAATATAAACATTGTTAAATAACCAATTTCAACCTTAGTAATTTTTTCTAAAAGAAATCATTATAAAGGTGGAAAGAATTTTAAGATTGACTGTATGGGAGACCACACTACAGTAGATAATCAATAATTTGGAATACTAATGTATTTTAAAGAAATTATTTAGTTTGATTAATAGTTAGGAGACTATAAGTGTCAATTAATTAAAATTATAATGGCCAACGGCCATACCACGCTGAAAACCCCAGTTCTCGTCAGATCACTGAAGTTAAGCAGCGTTGGACGCGGTTAGTACTTGGATGGGTGACCATTCAAGAATACTGAGTGCTGTTGGCACTTCGTGGGTGTGGTGAGCCTACACTTGTAGTTATTTATAACTAGAAGAAAACTATCCACCTAGAAACACTACCCGAAACGGGTAGTGTCACGCCTACCTCGAAAGGGAAATGGCTTAATGGTATACATACATAATTAATTATTTTAGGTACATTTGTGCTTTTAATTAATGATTATCTGCTGTAGGCTTATTATTTACTGCTGGCTGGTCTCCCCTACATTACATCCTTAAAGAAAGTTTTTCAAACCCTCAATGTTTGCAGATCAGCTGGTATTATTTCTTCGGGGTTCCAATTTATGGGGTGAGAAGCTTCCCTGAGAATTTTCCGATACGCGTCATCAGGGACGTTCTACATTTGTGCCAAATGAAGAAGATTAGGAAATGTGACTTTTACGGAAAGAGTGCTTGCTACTCAACGCCCACATGTCTTGGTAGCAGACGCTTTTGCATCTCAATCAGCTATTTGCTCACTGCGGGATGTCGATCCGACACTTTTAACGTGACGTGACTTTTTTTCTTGTAGCCGTTGACTTGCAAATTGTGAAAATCATCTTGCTTTTGTTATCGAGACTTCCATTGTTAGAAGCCTTCTATTGTCTGGACCTTTCTACTGTCTAAACATTTGTTCCGACATTATTTGGGACTAAATTTATATTTAAATAATATATTTTGAATGCAAAATTTGGAAAAATCGGGAAATAATAATAAATTAGGGAAAGTAGGGATGGTTCAGGGGTTTCTCTATACTTTTACGCAAAATCTATTCGTCTGTATGCTTTTTTAGCATTTGGATAAGGCGCGGACGCTGAAGAAGCACCAATTTCAGGGACAAACATGTGTGCTAATGGCCACCAGTGTAACATCTCCTTTGTAGGGAAAAAGCGGGTAATGCGGCGCGCACAACATTAATCGATCGATAAAAATAAAAATATAATCGATTATGTTATGGCAAAATACGTAACACGAAGATTAATATCTTAGCTTTGCTTTATTCGTAGAAAAAATTGAATTTATATCAATTAAAATACCTAATATATAATTCTTCTAAAAAATTTCTCGAGCGTCAACTTCTCCTACATTTTGGGCAATGCAGCAAGCAATATTAATTTTATTTGTTTGCAAATTAAAAATAATGTTCTCACAATCGATCGCACAATTTCAGTAAAATCATATATCTAGATTCATTTCCAATTTTGAAAAAAATGTGAGATTATATTTTGGGAGTTATTTGAATTACCCTCTTGAGTGTAGTATTGAAATAAGACTTTTATTTGCAGATATTAACCAACTTTATCTACTTGTGACACATAAACTTAGTCGGAGAAATTAGAAGATCAACATTAACTAAGTTTCAACACATTTAGAACAAAATACTATCAGCTACAATGATTTTTTCACAATTTTCACGATAGACGCGGAACACCCATAACAAACTTTTCACCTTAAAAATTAAACAATTATCTCAAATAACCTGACTTTTTCCACTATTTGATTTTGCATGTATAAATGCATATACTGCACCTAACCTCAATCGTTCATAATACGCAGAATTTTCCAAAAACGACCGGGCCGCATTTTCCACAGCGCCACTTTACCCGCGTCTCCCTTAAGTGATGAGAATCGACTATGGTCAGCCGCGAGAGAGAGTTTTGATTATTTACGACTACAGTCGGCATAAAAATTCCTGACAGTTTAAACTGGAAAACTCGTAATGCAAAAATGTCCTTCTCGGCATTGTCGAATTTAACTGCCCTTCAGAAAAAAGGGTCACGTTGATCTACGCCTATGGCTTTCGGTAGCGGGAACATCGTTACCCTTTTTTTCTGGAGGGATCTGTGTCACAGTTAAATTCGACAATGCTGAGAAGGACGTTTTTTCATTGCGAGTTTTCCAGTATTGAAACTCATTACGATCGTGATTATTCAGACGCTTTTAATCCAGACATTAATGATTTTTATTGACCTTTCAACTTTTGAGATCAAACCGCTGAATCGAGAAGCTTCTTTCAAGCTAGATTTCAGTTCAAAATCTCTATCCAGAGCCGAGATAATTATTTTTTACATTTTTAGCTCCGCTGATTAAAATAATAATTGAATTGGAGTAAACAAATTGCCAGTTGTGAAGTACATGTTAAGGAATACTCATGATTTTTTTCAAATTTCTGATCCCAATTTTTGCACTTGTGGAGGACTTCAAAGTCGACGTATTGAAAGCTGAGGGTGATTTCTAATGTTTTTCCAAACATTTTCTGTCACAGGAAAGACAACATTTTTTAACGAAAATCCAACTGACATAATTTTACAAGTATAATGTTGAAGAATGTTTCTGTATTTGACTGAAAATTCTGCGATGTTTTCTGGCCGAGTAATAAACTTTCAAAGCCAGGTCACAGGCACTTCTTCGAGATCAGGAAAATGCGGGAAATGACTGCATATCTTTTTTGATCGGGAATTTTTCTATTTTTTAATAGAAAACCCTATAAAATTACTTTAAGATTCACCTGATATATTTCAATTTGAAATTAAACGATCTCAACCGCACAGAATTCAAAATCTTTAATAAATCGAGTTTGAAATGTTTAATTTGTAACATTTTAAAGTTTATTTATTTTTTCAACTCCCTCAATTCCTAAACATTCATATAAAGATATTGTAAAAAAATGTGCCCGCTGCGCGGGCACATTCTCATCGCGCGCTTGGCGCGCGGCTAGGGCGCGCGACCTTTGGATCTCGCGCTTGGCGCTCGATCATATATTCACCTCGCGCTACGTGCTCGGGCGTATTTACATCGCGCTTTACGCCCGGCTCCTCTAGATTTCTGAACTTCGTGTTCGACTACGATGAAAAGAAAAAGTTTGTTTGCAAATCTTATGAAATTATCAAAACCTCTACATATTAAGTGATTGTCAAATT
The DNA here is from genome assembly GCA_932195095.1 of Andricus curvator. Taxonomy (NCBI): domain Eukaryota; kingdom Metazoa; phylum Arthropoda; class Insecta; order Hymenoptera; family Cynipidae; genus Andricus; species Andricus curvator. Next base: position 142,898 of record CAKNYM010052825.1, read on the forward strand.
TGTTTTTATTTTAGACTGAAAAGGAACTTTATTTACTGAAGGTTCTATCGACCTTAAGGAACACATTCTCATCCAGACACTCCCGCTTCGCGCTCGATATTTGATTTGAAAATCATTTGAACCTTGCGTTTCACGCTCGGTTCTGTGCACCGTATGATAGAAACAAAAAAGTTTGAGCGCACTTACGACGCGCGATTTGGTAAATACACTGAGCGCGCATTTTGTGCTTCGTGTTATATGTTCTTCATATACAAAAAACTAAATTTGTATTTGATTTCAAATGAAAAATAATTATATAATTTAGGCGACAAATTTTATCAGTTAAAATTTTATTTTAGCTTGTGCCGTTTTTCAAAAAAGTTAATTTTTTTCATTTTGAATATATTCTTACAACAAAAATTGATTACAAGTTTGTAAACCTTTTTTTAATGCACAATTTTTGTTCATTTATCTGCTTTCGTACCTTGCATTGTTTTTTCAAAAATTTGATTTTTACATTCTCATTCTAATGAGAAGGTATTGGTTTTATGTAAAATTTACATTGTCGGTTTTCATCAAATCTCCACGTTTTGAGACCCCCTGAGCTAGAAAAAACGATTTTTACCAAGGTGTCTGTCTGTCTGTAGTCTGTCTGTCTGTCTGTAGCCACGATAACTTTCGAAAAAATGATCAGATTTGATTGAGCTTTGGCACACTTTTTTATGGCCGAAAAATAGAGAACGAGTTCGTTAACCAGCTATTTTGGATGAAAATCCAAGAAGTGAGCACATTTTGAAAATTTTTGAGACCACTTTTTTGGAAGATTTGAAAATTCTATGTACGGTTATTAGTAGTACGCAAAATGACGAACAAAATATTCTTATGACTTTTCGTGATAAAAAAAAATTACTGGAGTTATAGCATTTTCAAAATTCCAAAAAACAAACGAAAATGAACATTTTAAGCCGAAAAATGCACGATATGAAAAAAAGTCAAGAGAAGAAAAACGTTGCTTTTTGAACACCCTATAATATTTTCATAACAACTTTTTGAATTTTTTGAAAAATAAAAAATTCAAATTTTGATCGCACAAAAAATTAATGAAACATCAAAAAAGCCATTTTGCTGTCAAACTATGCAAGATACCAGAAAAGATCATCTCACCAAAATTGTGCACCTAAAACAGATCTACAAATTTCTTATCATTCACTTTTTGATATGACGCGTAGTTTTTGTTTTATTCGTAAAAAACAGCATTGAAAATAGAAAAATCAAATTTTCAGACTAATATTACCAGCTACGAAAAAATGACCGAAACAAAATTTGTTCATCCAAGGAAGAGGTACAAATTTATTGTGACTCATGTTTCGATAGGATGCGTGGTTTTTGTTTTATTCGTGAAAATAACATTAACAGTAAGAAAAATCAAATTTTTGAAAAAACAATGCAAGGTACGAAAACATATAAATGAACAAAAATTGTGCATTCAAAAAAGACTGACAAACCCGTAATCAATTTTTGTGGTAAGAATATATTCAAAATGAAAAAATTAACTTTTTTGATAAACGGCATAAGCTAAAAGAAAAAGTTAACTAATAAAATTTGTCTCCTGAATTATATCATTACTTTTCATTTGAAATCAAATACAAATTTAGTAATTTGTATATGAAGAACATATAACACGAAGCACAAAGTGCGCGCTCAGTGTATTTACCAAATCGCACGCCGTAAGTGCGCTCAAACTTTTTTGTTTCTATCATATGGTTCAAATGATTTTCAAATCAAATATCGAGCGCGAGTGTCTGGATGAGAATATGTTCCTTAAGGGCATGCTCTTCGGTGATCACGTGACCAAACCAGTCCTTGGTTATGAATTTTTTTTTTGGTTTTCACCATGTCCAAACGCAATGATATATCGCTCTCAAAATTTGGAATATAGGAAATGAGACAATAAATTGCATTTGTATAATTAGTTTCAGTAATAATTTTGAAAAAAAATTATCCATGTAAAAAATAATGTGTAAAATTTCATAACCTAGCTTGGTCATGTGATCTCTACTTTACCGACGTTGAAAGCTTCTTTTTTTCTCCGCTAGAAATTGCTGAAAATGCTCCAAAAATAATGACAGGTTACGTGTGTGCAGATACTTTTTTTTTGATTTGCAACAAATGTGCAAATGTTATTGTTTATATTGATTTTTTAAAATGTTTAGACGATTTAGTCCAAAATTTGTGTCAGTTATCAACATACGCGAATCAAAAAATCTGAAATGCATCAAACCAAGCATTACTTGCAAAGTGCTCGACTCGAGTGGTAATATCCTATTTTATTAATTTATAACTAAAATTTCTTTGAAATTATAAACATATTGATGTATACAAACGTTCTTTAGTGCTTTTTATTTAATCGCTCAAATTCTAAACACGATATCTCAATCCCTGTGGACGTAGTGAGCACCAAAAAAAATGAAAATAATATTACACATTTATTTTTTACATGAATAATTTTTTTCAAAATTATTACTCAAACTAAATATACAAACGCAATTTATTGTCCCATTTCCTATATTCCAAATTTTGAGAGCGATATATCATTGCGTTTGGACATGGTGAACACCAAAAAAAATTTCATAACCAATTAAAAGGACTGGTTTGGTCACGTGATCACCGAAGAGCATGCCCTTAAGGTCGATAGAACCTTGAGTAAATGAAGTTCCTTTTCAGTCTAAAATAAAAGCAAATTTAACAATCACTTAATATGTAGAGGTTTTGATAATTTTATAATATTTGCAAACAAACTTTTTCTTTTCATCGAAGTCGAACACGAAGTTCAAAAATCTAGAGCAGCCGAGCGTAAAGCGCGATGTAAATACGCCCGAGCGCGTAGCGCGAGGTGAATACATAATCGAGCGCGAAGCGCGCCATGAGAATTTTTTTTTTACTGTCAATGTTATTTTCACGAATAAAACAAAAACTACGCATCCTATCGAAACATGATTCACAACAAATTTGTACCTCCTTCTTGGATGAATAAATTTTGTTTATGACATTTTTTTCGTAGCTCCTGTTATTCGTCTACAAATTTGATTTTTCTATTTTCAATGCTGTTTTTTACGAATAAAACGAAAACTACGCGTCATATCAAAAAGTGAGTCATTCGAAATTTGTAGATCTTTTTAGGTGCACAATTTTGGTAAAATGATCTTTTCTCGTATCTTGCATAGTTTGACAGAAAAATGGAATTTTTGATTTTTCATTATTTTTTTGTGCGACCAAAATTGGAATTTTTTATTTTTCGAAAAATTCAAAAACCTGTTATAAAAATATTATAGGGTGTTCAAAAAGCAACGTTTTTCCCCTACTGACTTGTTTTCATATCGTGCGTTTTTCGGCCTAAAATGTTCATTTTCGTTTGTTTTTTGGAATTTTGAAAATGCTATAACTTCAGTAATTATTTTTTTATCACAAAAAGTCATTAGGATATTTTGTTCGTCATTTTGGGTACTACTAATAACCGTTCATAGAATTTTCAAATCTTCAAAAAAAGCGGTCTTAAAAATTTTCAAAATGTGCTCACTTTTTGAATTTTTATCCAAAATAGCTGGTTAACGAACTCGTTCTTTCTTTTTAGGCCATAAAAAAGTGTGCCAAAGCTTAATCAAATCTGATCATTTTTTCGAAAGTAATCGTGGCTACAGACAGACAGACTACAGACTACAGACAGACAGACACCTTGGTAAAAATCGTTTTTTCTGACTCAGGAGGTCTCAAAACGTGGAGATTTGATGAAAACCGACTATGTCAAATTTTACATAAAACCAATACCTTCTCATTAGAATGAGAATATAAAAAACGTCAAATTTCGATGTTTTCGAAAAATTGGAATATCTCTAGAAATATCTATAGTAAAAGTCTCAAAATTTCAAACATGTGTAAATTAGGGTGGCAAAGTCCCGACGAATCCCAAAAATGCTCTAAGAAACTAAAATGGACAATTTTGCGCAAAATTTACTCATATGAGCTCTGTTTTTCCTTCTTTCCAATAAATTATTTCTATTTAACAATTTAAATGTTTATAAGCATTTTTAACTAAGTTTTAATTGTTTAAATAATTTTTTCTACTAAATCATTGAAAGGAACCTTTTTTACGTTTATTCGGATAACTGGTCTTTGTTTCAAGGATTTACCAATTGTTTAAACAATGAATTATTATTTACTTGTAACTTTTCCTGAAAAAGAGGTAGAAAACTCCGGTTGCTTTTTAATTTGCTTAACTTAGTCCCTATCGAAAGAAAATATTGTATAATTTGTTCCTTTTTATGAAATATCTACGTCACTTAGATATTACTACCTCATTTATATAAAAAATTCATCTTTAGTTTAAATTATTGTTATTTTCGAACAATTTTCATAATAATATTTAATAATAAGCGAAAAAGGTGACCTAATTTGAAAAAATAGTTTTCTACCCCTTTCTAAGAAAAAGATACAAGTAAATAATAAATAATTGTGTAAACATTTGTTAAATGCTTAAAACAAATATCAGCCTCCCTATCAACGACTAATTGATTAATGAAACATAAAAAAGTACCTTTCAACGAGTTAGTAGACAAAAATTATTTAAACGAATGTAAATTGTTTAACCTATTTAAAATAGTTACATAAAAAGGGTATGATTTTGCACCAACTCAGTGTAAATACTTACCAAATTTGTTTAAAAATCAATATTAATCATATTTTAATAAATTTATATAATATTTATCAAAATATTGTCTTGAATTTTTCTAAATCGCTAGCGATTTTTCCTTCAACTTCAGCTCATAAAACGCAGAATTTTACTACCTTTCGTGTTTATTATAAGGAAAAAAATTATGTCAATAATATAAAAATAAAGGCACTGTAGCAAGAGCTCAGAAAATAGACCTGTAGATAATTTCTACTGGTAGTGTATATACCCAATTCTTCAATACATGTTAAAATCTTATAATTATCATTAAATTGTTTGAAAAAATTAGTGTACTTTATTCATTTAGTTTGAATTCTTTGACATTTTTAAATATTTGTATAGGTATATTTAAATAATAAATTTTACGGTAAAAATTTTCAAAACTTTAATTGCTTAATGAAATAGGTGTAAAAGCGAGAAAGTTTAATTTTTCAAGAAAACTAAATTTCATCAGAAAGTGGACTTAGCACCGTTTAGCTTTCATGCTTCGTTTGAATTAAAAAATAGTTAAGTCTTGATCTGGCTTTTTTTTTTAATTTTGGGACTAGAAAAAGACAGTAGGAATCGGGAAACATTTTCTTAGATTTTAGTGGTCATCCTATAGGAATACAGAAAAAAATTGTTTATAGATGGAAATTGTTTTGGAACCTTTTACTTTTCAATAAAAAAATAAGTGATGAAATTGTTGTAGGTATAACATTTGAAATTTGACTATATTAGTTAAAGGTACTTATTAATGATATTCTGTAATTGTACAGACGAAAAGTACTGTCATCAAATAGATATTATTGAATAAAAAATATTTAATTATGTGAAAGAAAACGAGTTATTGGGTCTCATTTTTATTTTAAAAGATTTGACTGCCGTTAGGCGATAATTTGAAAGTAAAAACAAAGATCTGAGACGAGGTCAAATATTGGGTTATTAATTACGAGAAATTTGATGCCAATCATTTATTACGCTTAGCAGTAATTTTTGGTTTTTATTTTCTCTTTGCTTCTCCGTCAGCAGGGTCAATTTATTTGTACAAAAAGTCATTGTTGAATGAAGCTAAGCTCTAGGCTAATTATATAACAATTTGGATTTGTAACCAAGAACCACTGATTTATATATATATATATATATATATATAACACTGGATGCAGGATTCAATGGAAAACGCGTGTGCCAACTTGAAGGCTTCGGAGCCGCCATTTTTTAGGGTTGTTTTGGTTCGGGGCCATTCGGGACAGATCGCATATGCGGGAGATTCAAATGTAGTATGGAAGAGAACTCAAAAATATTAATAAAAATCATGTAAAATTCAGTTTATTGTCAATGAGTCAATCGACTAAAACTGGAAACTAAATAAAACTTAATAGAAAGTAATTACATAAATAAAAATAATCGAACAGTACAAAAAAAGGAAAGTAGATGGGATTTTAAATTGGTGGAATACACATTTTGTAAACACGTGGTTTAGAATATTTATCAATTGAATTATTATGAATTCTGATAAAACCTACAATTCAGCTAAAATTGCTAGTTATTAATTAAAAATTTCAATTTTTTTGTTGGAAAAGCAAAAAAAATTAAGAATAAAGTATAACTTTCGACAATTCAAAAATTTGTATAACTTTTTAATGATAATATGTGTTTTTTTGCTTTGTCGCAAAAATCTACAAGGTATTACAGAAAACTGCAGGATTTTACATTTTTTAAGTTGGGTGTGTGACGTCATAAAAATCTTTTAATTGTACGTAAAATTATTGTAGAATGTTACAAATCTTCACAAAAAAATACAAGATTTCACCAAAGTTGAAATATTGGGAAACTGTACTTAAAAATTGTGTTGTATATACTAGTAGTTTATTGTAGAAATGTACAAAATTAAAAAAAAATACAAACTATACACTTTTAGAATCCACATCAACGCTTCGACTTGTACTTTACTATCAGTTTTTGTAGGATATGTAATATATAATTTTCTACAGGGAACTACAATAAAAATCATTTTTTACTTCTACCAAGAACTTTTGCTATTATAATAAATCACAATGAACTGTAGTGCGATTATTGAAAATTGAACAATTATTGATTTTACAAGACGATTCTGAACAGATTTTAACGTTAAAAATATAAATTTTTCAATTTGAAAGCCTCAGTAGTTAAAAAAATGTGAACTTCTGATTGAAACTTCGTAAACTATTCTTAATTCTAAAATAATTTCAAATTAATAAATTTATAACTAAACGCTCTTATTGCTCTTATTCAATTCCGAATCCTATTCAAATATTGTTTTAATCTAAAATATTCCATTTTCAACCATTTAATTTGAATTTTTTAAATTAATTTGAACGGCCATAATTATAATTATAATAATTATTTAACGGCCATACCACGCTGAAAAACCCAGTTCTCGTCAGATCACTGAAGTTAAGCAGCGTTGGACGCGGTTAGTACTTGGATGGGTGACCATTCAAGAATACTGACATGAGTGCTGTTGGCACATCATGGGTGTGGTGAGCCCACACTTGTAGTTATTTATAACTACAAGAAAAACCTAGAAACACTACCCGAATCGGGTAGTGTCACGCCTACCCTGAAAGGGAAATGGTTTAATGGTATAATGAAGACTTTTTTGGGATATTCAGCAATATTTTACTTTCCATACAGTTTTAATTGTCCTATTTAACAAATTTTTAATATGTAAGTGAAATTATTGAATTTTGATGCATAAATAACAATTGAACAATTATCAATTTAGAAAAAATTTGAGTTAGTTTGAGAGATATTTACAAGTTTGCAGAAGATCCAAACTTAATTTAAAACTGGACAAAATTTCGAGAAATAAAAAACTAAATTTAGATTCTTGAAGATTTCGAAATGAAACTTTGAAGCTTTTTATGGATCTTTAAAGGTTTTAAGAAAATAAAATAATTTTTAAGTTTGCTGAGAAGATTTAAAATGATTTTTTATTTTGAAAAATTAATATTGAGAGTAAAATTAAAAAATTCTTATTTCTTTAGTTAATTTTAAAAGAATATTTAATAACATTTTCAAAAAAGAATCAGGATGATTTTAAGGTAATGTTTTTACTTTTGCAGGATTTTCGAAAAATTGTAGGAAAAATTCGAGTTGCTTAAAATGATATAATTTTGAAAATTTTTTGAATAATTCTTCAATTCACAGCACTGAAAATGATAGCATGAATTTCTGTTTTTTCCAATCGTTTAACTGTACAATGTATCAAAGTTAAAATTTAAAATTTTGCAGTTGAACGACTTTTAATTTGAACAATTTCAATTGAAAAGTGTTAAAAGCTTCCATTTAATACGCGTCAATTATTAAGCGTTTAAATTAAATAAATTTCAAGGTTCAATTTTGTAAAATTAAAAATTTTTTAAATTTAACTTTGAGTGCTCGAATATGCAGTTTAGTCTTTGTAACTTCAACAGAAAAAAAGTTTATTTTCAAGAGTTCGAATCTTTTAATTTCAATGACCGTGATCAATTCTTTCTCAATTGTTCAATTTTTATTTGCAGTCAGAAAGTTGTTCTTTTTTGACCTAGGATGACAAATATTGAGAATATTGAACAGAGATAATGTTAAATGGCATATATATGGTGTCTAATCAATTGCTATATATTTGAAAAAAAACTTGAAACTTCAGGTTTTTTGATGTTTAATAACGATTTTTCATTATTGTCTTTTTATATTGCTTTAAAGTTTAAACATAGAAGCTTTTATGTAATATCGATAAAGTACACATCTTAATTTAAAATCATCTCATTGCAATATTCTTCAAAGTTTTATTGTACTTTTCAAGAGAAGAAATAAAAAAATATTCTAAACCACGTGTTTACAAAATGTGTATTCCACCAATTTAAAATCCCATCTACTTTCCTTTTTTTGTACTGTTCGATTATTTTTATTTATGTAATTACTTTCTATTAAGTTTTATTTAGTTTCCAGTTTTAGTCGATTGACTCATTGACAATAAACTGAATTTTACATGATTTTTATTAATATTTTTGAGTTCTCTTCCATACTACATTTGAATCTCCCGCATATCCGATCTGTCCCGAATGGCCCCGAACCAAAACAACCCTAAAAAATGGCGGCTCCGAAGCCTTCAAGTTGGCACACGCGTTTTCCATTGAATCCTGCATCCAGTGTATTATATATATCAGTGCCAAGAACATTAAAGTTTGATTATGTGACGTCATTCGAGATTTGTGAATTTGCAACTTCACGTCAAATGAGTTTTTTTTGTATTTTTCAGAACGGTCGACCTTTATGAAAAAAACAATATTTGCTATAAATTAGTAAATACATTTTTGTTTGGGAAACACAGTCGCGGAAGGCTAAATAAGAACCACGAGCATGTATTTATAAACTTTCTCAAAACTATAAATTATATTTCAAGGTATCATGGTTATAACGGTCCTTTTTAAATTTTTTACGCAGATGATTTTTTTTTTGTTGAATACTTTGAAAAGCAAATGCGCACATAAGTTTAGGTTTTGTTCCTTCCCTTTATTATTATTTATGTTTCAACTTTCAATAGTTTTTAAACGTGTGCAAGCTTGCTTCTCCAAATGAACTATGCAGATATAACTTTATTTACCTTTAATCTAGAGTATTAATCTATTTATAATCATTTTTACAGCATACTTCACACTATAATAGAAACCCCAAAACAACAATTTCTGTTTAATTTACTAAAATAGCCTAAATGATAATATTTATTGCGAAGTTTCTTTTTTAGATTAATATCCGGATCAGTACATCATTCACTACTCAGCAACCGTTATTCCTCTTTTATTAGCCAGAAGAATCCTGTGGGAATTCAATACTTCATTATTAGGGTCACGACTACTATGTTGGATTACATCTGATCAAATATTATTCTCTAGGCGTATGTATACGTGTATTGTAAACATTTTCTTCTTCTTGAGGCGCTCTTCATTCATAGCGTAACTACCCCAATAGTATCCTATTTATTAATAGTGGGCCACCCCATGCAAAAGAAGGATTTGCGTAGATAATTACTATAAATATTTACTCAATAATAGTCAATATCCTCAAACAACATTATGATAAAAAATATTTATTAAAGAATAAGTGAAATTATTTTACATGTGTTGGTCCACTTTTGGATAGTTGGGACACTATTGAGGTCGTTACCCTATATCACTCTGGATTTAAAGTTGTCTTAAAAATAATTTAGTACCTTTGAATTGACAGTTCGAATCTACAGTTTCCGTGGTAGGTTACTGATCCAATATCATCCCTTTGAAATGAAATCGATTTTATTTTGTAAGTCTTTTGAGATCCGATCGAGTTAGCATTTTTATGAAGTGAAGGAACGTGAACCTGTCATCTAAGATTTATTAGGTCATGTGATTTTTAGCAGAATGCAATTTCGCTTAAAATTTATATAAATGTTAGAGATTTAGAACAAATGTGCGCTATTTGTACATTCTTTTATGGTTTGAAAAGTAGCTTTACTTTTCGTAATGTCGCGGATTTTTGTGTAATAACTTAGGCGCGGATCCTGAGAAGTGACCTGGAGGGTACGGTGTCGGCAAATTTTATACACATGAAAACAAAAACAAGTTTCTGCTCATTTTCCTGTTACAAGAAATTTTTCCAAAACATAAAAATTAAAAATATCAAACTTTCATATCTGAAAAAATGTTCAATTTGAATATTAAGTACTTAACTACAAAATAAAAGCATTTGAAACATCAGAACTCTTCTAAATTCAGAGTATTTAAAATTAACATCAAATCCATTTTAATTCATAAATTTATCAAATAACTTTATTTGACTTTTTTGACTTTTTCCTTTAAAGCTCTGCTTTGACACTTTTGACACTTTTTTATTTATTTGTAAAAATTATCGTCCAGAAGTGGCCTGGGACTTACCAAATGACCCGATAAAAGTCTTACCGACAAGCCCTGAAAGCAGTTCTACCCAATTTTTGTGAAAGAGTTCAAAAGATTTAAAAGATTTCCAGGGATTCAAAAGGATTTCTACAGATTTTAAAGGAATTCGTAGAATTTCCAAGCATTTAAAATATTTTAAGAAATTTTAAAAGCTTTTAAACATTTTAAGGAAATTTTAAAGATTACAAGTGATTTTTAACGGATTTCAATAGATACAAAAAAATTTACACATTTTATAATATTTCTGTAAACTGGCAAGAATTTCACAAAAATACAGGAATTTCGTAGGATTTCAAAGATTCAAAGATAATTTCAAATATTTCGGTTATTATGCCTTTTTAATGAATTTCCTTCAATTTCGCAAGATTTCAAGATATATCCTCAGATTTCATGTAATTTCACGGCATTTAAACCGATTTTATAATATCTTAATGGATTTTGAAGGATTTATCCATAAAAATTGACGGATTTTAAAGAATTTCAAACATTTGAAAAGATTTTCAAACATTTTGAATATATTTTAAGAATTTAAAAGTTTTTTAAGGGATCTCGAAAGATTGCAGCGTATTTAAAAAAATTCTTAGGAATTTCCAAGCGCTTCAAAAAATTTCAAGATATTTTACAAGTTTTCAAGGGATTTGAAATATTTTAGGGTTTTTCCCAAAGATTCCAATGAATTTTCTAGAGATTGAAAAAATGTTAAATTTCCAAAGAGTCTAATGATTTTAAGGAATTCCAAAAATTGTATGCGGTTTTAAAGAATTGCCTAGAATTTCAGAAGATTTAGAAGGATTTTATAGGACCTATAAGGTTTTTGGATATTGAAAAACATTCCGAAGGATTTTTAAAGGATTTAAAGGATTTAATGATATTTCCGAAGATTTCAATGATTTTACGTGATTGTAAAAGCTCTCAAGAGTCTCAAGGTATTTTAATCAATTTTCCAGGATTTCAGGAAATATAAGATTTCATGGAATTTCACGGATTTTTTCAAGAAAATGTATTGAATGTCAACGGAAGTAAAGATTTGAAGTGATTTTATCATGTGTTGTATAACCTCATCTTGTACCGCCATCGTTTTCATAAAGTAGCATAAGTAGCATAAAAGCATAAGAAAATGTCATGGATAGAGAAAAGCTGACCTCGTTAGGAATTGAAAATAAAAATTTTCAAGGTGCATTTTTAAAACAAGCATTTGATGCATTTTATTTTTAAAGGGGTATCAAAAGGAATTTCTTAAGATTGATTGCATTTTAATCAATTTCTAAATTTGATACCCGTAAACATTTAATAATTTAAAATAAGCATTAAAAACCTTACATTTGAAATTAAACATTAAAAATTAGGAACGTTCCTGATGGAGGATTTGAAAATTAAGAAACTTGAAAATAAATATTTCAGAATTTAAACTTTTGAAACTAAACAACCTTTGTTTTAAGGTTTCAAAAATTAAACTATTTCAGAATTGCCCATTTTAAATTATCATTTTGCATTAAAATTTTAGTAATTTTCAAGATGATAAAAATTCTCAAGAGGTATCATATCATGTAGTACCAAATGCCATTCCAAGCGATTGAATAGATTTTATTATTTGAAAAAATGAGATTTCTGTACAAAAAGACATTAACTGTTATTTTCACAAAATTAAAGAATTTTGAATATTGTAAACCTTCAAAGTTTAATCATTCAAAAACGTTAAAAATTATGATTTCTATTTGAAAGCCTTAAAAATAATAATTATTTTATTATATAAATACTTTTAAAAAGTTATAAAATGTTGTACATTTTGTTATAATACAAGTTGCGAGCCATAAATCAAGTTTAATTAAAGAGACATGCCTGCTGAGATTTATGTTTGCTTAAGAGATTTTCGGATTCAACCGAAGAAGCTCAGACTGGTCGTTCCAAAGATATTGGTGAGAACTTTCTAACTTCCAAACTTTTCCGCTTATGAAATCAATTTGAAAAAAAAACATATTTAACTGGAGTTTGCATTAATTTTGAAATACCATTCATATTGAGTCTCAAAACTAACTTTTGTTCGACAATTTGTACCTAATTATATAGGGCTGTTTTGTTTCGAAGGTTCATTTAGAAACATTTCTCAATGAGTTACTGTAGAAAATAGTGCTATTTACTCAGTGGTAGTCGAGGCCTGGCGCCGCCAGGTTACTTCCGTTGAAGGCCTGGCGGCGCCAAGCCGCTTTCTTGCCACACGAAAATTTTTTCTAATTTTGGGGTTTTTTCACCTTCACCTTCCTCGAAAGTAACTTAGCCGTTGGCTGGAGACGAATTTTACGTTCATCCATTCTTTTCAATAAAATTGATGTAGATGAACCATTGAATTCAATACGAAACACTTAAAATTCCTAAGATTTCAAGCCGAATTATATTGCATTTCCAACAAAATAGTCAAATTTTCAACCAAAAAAGATTTTTTACACAAAAGAAATGAATTTTCAACACAAAAAGATGAACTTTAAAAAAAAATGTCAACCAAACAGTTGCATTAACAACCAAATTACTTTTTAAACAAGAAAGATAAATTTTTAACCCAGGAGGATGACTTTTCCAACATAAAAGATGAATTTTCAATCCAAAAGTATGAATTTTTAATAGAAGAGTTGAATTTTCGACCAAAGATGCATTTTCAATCAAATGGTCGAATTTTCGAAACAAAAATTCAAATTCAATTAAATATTTAAATTTTCAAGACAAAAAGACAAATTTTGTAAAGGACAATTGTATTTTCATCAAAAAAGTTCATTTTCAACCAAGAAAGATGACTTTTCTACCACGAATGATGAATTTTCAACAAAAGGGTAAAGTTTTAAGGGGGCATTCCAATGTGAACGCATAAAAAAAGCATCTTTTCAATCATTTTTTTTTCGGGAACTATTGTATATAATTGAACGAATGTTTTTTTTTCTCTTAAATGTATGATCAAAGAGAGTGGAAAAAAATGTTGTTTGGTGGTGAAAAATATTTATTTATTTATAAAATAAAATAAAATGCATGACCCGGCGTATCGACTTCAAATTTTAACACGATATTCAGCACTATCATGGCTATCGCCCGAACCTCCATGTTTTGTTGATATTTTGATTCTAACTTGTAATTTCACCTGATTTATGGTGCAAAAAAAAGTTTTTTTTCTCTCTTTCACAAGAAACGCCGCCATTTTGTTAATTTTCGATGAAATAAAAAAGTGGAAGTTCGGGCGATAGCCATGATATTGCTGAATATCGTGTTGAAATTTGAAGTCGATACGCCCGGTCATACGCAGAAAAGTTTTTTTTTTGCACACATGCATTTTATTTTATAAATAAATAAATACTTTTTACCATCAAACAAAATTTTTTTTCACTCTCCTTGATCATACCTTTAACAGAAAAAAAAACATTCGTTCAATTATGTACAATAGTTCCCGAAAAAAAATGATTGAAAATACGCTTTTTTTTATGCGTTCACATTGGAATGTCCCCTTAAGCTAAAAAATCGAATGTTTTAAAAAGCAGTGGACTTTAAACCGAAAAAGAATAATTTTAAACAAAAAAGATCATTTTCAAACGAGAAAGATGAATTTTCAAGAAGATAGTTGAATTATCAACTAAAAAGTTGACCTTTCAACAAACAAGAATAATTTTCTACTCGAAAAGTCGACTTTTCAACAACAACAAAAAAATGAATTTTCTGCCAAATAATTGAATTTTCTACCAAATGGTAGAATTTTTAACTTACACAATATACAGGAGAAAGTTTTAACCAAAAATGGAATAGTTCAATTTTCAGATAAAAACTCTGAAAAAAAAATAACTTTGAAGAAAAAAAAAAGGAATTTTCAACAATATTGCAAAATTTTTAACGAAAAAGATGAATTTTCGACCATGAAGATCAATTTTCTATAAAAAAAAAATCCGAATTATTTAATATACAGGATGAAGTTTTGAGCAAACATGGAATAGTTAAATTTTCAGATGAAAATTTTTTTTTAAATCAATTTGCAACAAAGTTGTTGAATTTTCAACTTAAAACATCAATTTTCGACCAAGAAGATTATTGTTCTATCAAAGAAGATGAATTTTGAACAAAGTTAATGAATTTTCTACAAAATTATTTAATTTTAAAGCACAAAAGACGAATAATCTAAAAAAGAAAGTGACATTTCCAACCCCAAAATATGATTTTTTAACCGAAAAATTTAATTTTCAACCAAATAGTTTAATTTTCTACTGAATTGTTGTATTTTTAAGCTATAAAATGAATTTTCTACAAAACAGTAGAATTTTTAACATAAAAATGTATTTAAAAGCAAGTAGTGGAATTTTTAACTGTAATTATGAATCCCTAATAAAAAAATGATAATTTTTTTTACAAAGTACTTCAACTTTAAGTCAAATATTTGACATTTCAACCAAAAAAGATGAATTCTCAACAAAGCATGTAACAGTTGATATTTTAACCAAAAAATTGAATTTTTAACTAAAAAAGATCAATCTTGAACCAAAAAGAATAAATTTCTACCAAGAAAGACGAATTTTCAAGAAAAAACATGAATTTTCTACCAAAAAGTTGAACTTTTGACTAAAAAAGATACATTTTTACCCAAAAATAAAATAGTTTAATTGTCAGTTTAAAAAAATTTATTTTCAACTGAACATGAAACGAATATTTATCAGAATGGTTAAATTTTCAACCATAGAGATGAACCTTCAACTTAAAAAATAAATTTTAAAAAAAGTAGTTGAACTTTTTATAAAAAGATGATTTTTTAACTATATAGTTGCATTTTCAACAAAATAATTGAATTTTCGACCAAATAATAGAATTTTAACCAAATGAGATGTATTCCTAGCCAACAATATGATAGTAGCCTTTTCAATAAAGATTACTTTTTAACAAAAGAGTTGCATTTTTAACATGATGGTCGAATTTTATAGCAAACGAGATCAAAATTGCAACCAAAAACAGTTACATTTCAACCAAATAGTTGAATTTTGAGGCCAAGAAATATGATTTTTTGCAGAAAAAGTTTAATCTGTTGCAAAAACTTCATTTTTAACGAAGAAAGATGAATTTTAAACAAAATAATTAAAATTTGAACAAAAAAGTAGAATTTTCAATTAAGAAAGATGATTTTTTTATCAAAACAAGATGAATTTTTAATCCAGAAGGACAAATTTTCTATTAAAAAAGACGGATGTTTATAACAATTTAATTTTCGACCAATAAAGATGACGTTTTAAGAAAATATTTGAATTTTCAACGAAATAATGAAATTTTTAAGAAAATAGTTGAATTTAATCAAACAGCTAAATTTTAAACCTATGCATGAATTTTCAACTAGAAAAGATCAATTTTCAATAAAAAATATCAATTATTATCAACCAAAAATGGAATAGTTACCTTTTTAGTTAAACAAATTGATTCTCAGCCAAAAAAGAAGAGAATTTCCAACAAAACAGTTATATTTTCAACACAGGAGATGAATTTTCAACTAAAATGATGAATTAAAGAAAAATAATTTTTCAACAATGGAGTTTAATCCAAAAGATGATTTTTCTACCCGGAAGATTAATTTTCTAGAAATGAAATAGTTACATTTTCAACCAAGGAGGTGAATCTTAAAAAAATATGAATTTTTGAAAAAGCAGTTCCACTTTGAACTAAGGAGTGGATTTTTCGACTAAAAAGATGCATTTTTAACTAAATAGTTACATTTTCAATCTAAAAGATGAATTTTCCAGCAAAAAGTTTTCTAACAAAGTACATTAATTTCCAACAAAATTATTAAATTTTAAAGCCAAAAAGACCAATTATCTACAACATGGTTGAACTTGCCACCACAAATTACGATTTTTCAAGAACAACAAAATTAATTTTCTACCAAAAAGTTAAATTTTCACGAAGAAAGTTCAATTTTTAACAAATTAGTTCATTTTCAACCGAATAGTTTAATTTTCTACTACATTGTTGAATCCTCAAACGAACCGGATTAATTTAGATCCAAACAGTTGCATTTTTAATCCAAACGGATGAATGAATGAATTTTCAACTATGGAAGATCAATAATCAATCAAAAATATAAATTCTCATCCAAAAATAAAGTTGTTACATTGTTATTTAAAAAATTAATTCTCAACCAAAAGATAAACGAACTTTAACTAAAATGATGAATCTTAAAAAAATAAATTTTCAACAAAAGAGATCAATCCAAAAGAGAATTATTTAACCCAGAATATAATTTTCCTAAAAATGGAATAGTTAATTTTTCAATCAAGGAGATTAATCTACAGCCCAAAAAATGAATTTTAACAAAGTAGTTTAACTTTTAACCAAGTCACTCAATTTCTGACCAAAAAATATATCTTTTTAACAAAATAGTTGCATTTTTGACGAAACAATAAAATTTTCAACCAAATACTAAATTTTTTTAAAAACGAGATGAATTCCGAACCAAAAATATAATAGTAGACTTTTCAACCAAAAGTAGTTGATTTCTTTTGTTGGGTTCTGTTCATTCGCATTTAAACGAAACACCGAAAAAAAGAGAAGAAAGGGTTATGTTTCTTAAAAAGGCCCTCCCCCTCAGATTGGCAACGTAGTTTATGGACGATCTCTAAAGGCCTCCAATTTTTCATTATGAATAACCAGTGGAAAAAATTTTCTATAAATAAAAAAAAACTCTTTTGTAAAAGTAAATATAAATTTTTATCACAGTATCCGAGAAGAAAAAGTTTGAACCTTTGTGACAAGAGGCGTGGAAAGGGGCAATTACACTTTAGGAAGTAGTTCTCCCCCTTGGTGGAATTTACAACGTTTCGTCCGGGAAGTAAGTTCGAGCACCCGACTCTGTTGCAGAGAGTGAGTAATTTTACCCTGTGGTATGGCACAAGCACCGCACTGCTGGCAAGCCAGACATTGCTTGCATTAGACCAACCAGCCTTGCGGGGAATGTCGGCGATTTGGCCCCAATCCAAATCTCTTCCTGTCTGCCCACTGCCCATGCCACCCACAAGTTGCGTTTCCTGCCTTTCTCATTTCCCTTTTCCAAAAAGATCTACCTTTTGCATTTTTTATTAACATCGTTTGCTGTTTGTAAAATCTATTTTCAAATTAAAAAAGTTTTAATCAATGTACCGAGTTAACAGTCTTCTTACTCTCGAACAAATATTACAAGAAAAGTTCAGTTATTTTTGAGTTAAAGGAAAGTATATTGAATTTTACACATTTTCATTAAAAATAACTTAAAATAGGGCAAATCTAAACGTCCGAACGGACCGTATAGTGCGGGAGCCAGGAACCGTTTGTTCCGCGGTAATAGGTCCCTGAAATTTTTTAAATAGATATTATGCAGAATTGTCTCCTGAATCCGAGATTATGAGGTGCTTTCGCGAATTCATGGTCGTTCTCTAGTTATTGTTATTGAAACATTTTTTCATACATCATGCCGTATCTCCTAAAGTTATAAACATTCTAAAAAAATTGTTCCTAAAGCTGTTAGGTGTTATTGAAATCCACAATTTATATTCCATCCAATTTTTTGTCTGCCTGATAGTTTTGGCAAAAAAAGCAAAAAAAAGCATATTATAAAAATCCATTTTTATGACTTGTTTACGGATATTTTGCAGATTTGTTTTCAAAATTATTTAAATTAAGATACCGGGCATAAAATTCCTTCTTGCAACACCCACCTCAAAATTTGACGTTTTCATGCCATTAAATTTTTTTTCAACAATTTGTTTTTCAACAACGGTTTTTCAAAAAAAATTTCTCAGCAAATTTTTTTTTCAACATTTTTTTTTAAAGAAATTAAAAAAAATTTCTTTTATGAAAAAAATTTGTTCTGAAAATTTAAAAATCTTTTGTTTTAGGATTCTGTTAAGACTTACATTCTTTCTTTTTTTTTCTTCTTTCATTTTTTCTTTCCTTCCTTGTAAGCACTCGGCGCCTAATTTGACTAATTTTTTCGTTTTGGGACAGCAGACAGTGGGGGGGGGGGTCTCAACTCCACTCTATGCAATATAAAATTAGTATTTTTCGTTAACTCCTCCTAAGACATCTTTTTCGGAGGGGCGCACAGTCAAGAAAAAATCACTTTTTTGGGACAAAAATCAGCCGACTCCTCAAATCTTAACGGATCAGACCTTTTTTTTGGAAGCTTTTTAAAAACTCACGAAGGATCGTACTTTAACGTAGAGATGCACGTTTTTTAAATATGTTATTTAATAATTTATTATTTACCTTCAAAATTGCAATTGGTTATATTTGCGATATTTACTTAGCGACATTCATTGATATTTCTGCAAAAAGGTATAGAATCAGTTAATTTACTTTTGCTGAATAAAAATGTTATTTTTAGATGAATATCCTGCATTTTGTTAATTGTTATAAACAAATTAATGCATATAACTGTTAACTGCTGCACTTTCGGAATTCGAATGTATTACTTATATAGATTTTGTTATAAAAATGTAAAGAATCAATTTTTAATTGCAAACAAGCACCAAACAACAATAATATTTCATAGTTTAAACAATTTTTATAAACCAATTCACTTATTTGGCATTTATATTTATAGAAATTATAGATATATATTATAGATATTTATAGAAAATTTGTCTTTCCTGCGGAATCATTTCCTTTTGTCTAGAGAATACAAAATTTTATACAATAGACTGCCATTAAACAACATTTGTCATTTTTATAAACAATTTATATAAACAAATTCACTTATTTGGCATATCTATGCATCCACAATTTTCCTTTTCTGTAGAATCATTCATTTTCATGTAGGAAACAAGAATGGTACACATTAGAGTTCCATGAAACAACATTTGTCATTGTTATAAATAATTTTTATGAACAAATTCATTTATTTGGCATTTATATGTATGGAAAATTTGTCTTTTCCACAGAATCATTTCTTTTTTTTCTGGAGAATAAGAATTTGTATACAATAGACTGCCATTCAACAATATTTGTCATTTTTATGAGCAATTTATATAAACAAATTCACTTATTCAGTATATCTATGCATTAAAGATTTTTCTTTTCTGTGGGATTATTCATTTTCATGTGGGGAACATGATTGGTACACATGAGAGTTCCATGAAACAACATTCGTCATTGTTATAAACCATTTTTATTCACAAATTCACTTCTTTGGCATTTATATGCATAGAAAATTGGTCTTTTCTGCGGAATAATTTCTTTTCATCCAAAGAATAGAACTTGTGCACAACTGACTTCCATTCAAGAACATTTATCATTGTTATGAACAATTTATACAAACAAATTCACTTACACGGAGAAAAATGGATGTTTAAATGTAGATGTTCAAAGGGTAAGATTGTTCCGCCTAACATGCAGATATTCATGCCAAACATCTACTATCTTTTTGAGATGTTAGGCGTAAAAATATTTTTATGTTAAACTGTAACATATTCAGATGTTAAAATCATCTGAACGCATGCGCATTGCGCATTCGAATTTCACGACTATATTTGACGGCTATATAATTTCGATATTACAATTATGGAATATTACAATTTTTGAACATTTTCAAAGAATCCAAATTAGCTATCCTTAATTAAAATTGTATAACGACTTTTTTCTGTCTACAGGACGGAACAATATTCTTAAGTTTGACGTTATATTGACTCGAACACCTTTGAACATTTGACACGTGATTTGACAAAATGTTTGTGAATTTATAATAAAATATGAGTTTAAGTAACCTCAAATAGATAGAATTTTAAATGCAGATTACATATTATTGGTTCTCAGCTTACTTACCCCGTTTTTATTTTTTATTTTGAATTAAAAATATTAAACATAACCTCAGCTAGACTGAATGTATTTTCTGATCAGCATTTCATACCCTGTATCTGTTTTTCGTTCATGTACGAAAATTCAAGTTTAGTTTTAAATTCACAAATAAGTTATCAATTAATTCCTTAAATGCTCAGAAATAAGTAAATTCCTCAAATATTTACAGCCGTTAGTTGACATAACCATACATGTAATATTTCGGATATTTCAGGTTGAACATTTTGGATGTTTCAGAGTAACATCTCAGTTTTTAATATCTACAGATCCTAACTTTGAACATCTAGATTGCTGTCCTATAGTTAAACATAAAATATGTTAACCCTGAAGATCTAGATGTTACGTTTAAACATCCATTTTTCTCCGTGTATATGGGTGTCACTGCAATTGGCTATATTGATATCAGAATGTATTCCATGGCAATATTCCAGCTTTTCTATACCAAACGTAAAAATTGCAGCCATGAAAGAGTTTTTTTAAATATATACATATATATATATATATATATATATATATTTATAAATATATTTTATCAATAATATTTTTTTTACTTTTAGAAATTTTAAATATTGTTTACTTCCTTAATCTGACCTTTGTATGATCTATACCTATGACTCCGTGAAATTCGAAGATTCTCTTGAATATATTATTCTAAAAGAAGAATTTTGGAATTTTCTGTCATTGGCTTCTGTTTTGCATCTCTTAAGGCCACTTCATATTTAGTTTCCCAAATTTTCAACTCGATATCGCGTTTCGTGTGAACGTAAGTTGATTTTGAAAAAAATGTAAAAAAAATTTGAGGTTACGCTCACATGTCCTTAAGAACAAATGAATAAGCGTGGAATTGATTGATGAATGTTTTTGGATGGAAGAACAATTGTACAAAAGTTCTATTCTTTAGATGAAAAGAAATGATTCCGCAGAAAAGACAAATTTTCTATGCATATAAATGCCAAAGAAGTGAATTTGTTTATAAAAATTGTTCATAACACTGACAAATGTTATTTCATGGAACTCTAATGTGTACCATTCTTGTTCCCCACATGAAAATGAATGATCCCACAGAAAAAAATTTTTTTTGATGCATATAGATATGCTAAATAAGTTTGTAAGATTGTAGGTTTGTTTGTTTGTATAAATTGTTTATAAAAATGATAAATGTTGTTGGATGGAAGTCAGTTGTGCACAAGTTCTATTCATTAGAAGAAAATAAATGATTTCCCACAAAAGACAAATTTTCTATACATATAAATGCCAAATGAGTGAATTTGTTTATAAAAATGGTTTAAACTATCAACTATATCATTGTTGTTACGTGCTTGTTTGCAATTAAAAATTGATTTTTTACATTTTCATAACAATAGTATATTATGCACCTAGGGGGAGAAGAGGTGCTTTTTCGACGAGTGTATGTTTTCAGTACAAGTTGTAGGCGAGCGTGTAGCGCGAGCCGGAGACGAGTACTGAAAAGGTACACGAGTTGAAAAAGTGCCTCTCCCCCTTGGCGCATACGATATTTTTTATAACAAATGGATGATTTCAGACCTTTCTCGAAATACAGTCATGATTTCAGTCCATAATAGATTTTGTATAATGAAGCATGAAATTAATGTTAACCTAATTTATGGTGATTTTAGAGGTGATTTGTAACTTTCCATAAATTATCCAAAATTCATTTTGAAAAATATCCATAAATCACCGGAAATTTATGAAAAATTTGGGTCATTCATGGTAATTTTACAGGCAAATATGGTAACTTACCACAAATTATCCAAAATTCATTTTGAAAAATTTCCCTAAATTACCGGAAATTTATGAAAAATTTCGGTCATTCATGGTAATTTTACAGGTAAATATGGTAATTTATCCAAAATTCATTTTCAAAAATTTCCATAAATTTACGGAAATTTATGAAAAATTTCTATAATTTATGGTAATTTTACAGGTAAATATGGTAATTTAGCCAAAATTCATTTTCAAAAATTTCCATAAATTTCCGGAAATTTATGAAAATTTTCGGTCATTAATGGTAATTTCACAGGTAAATATGGTAACTTATCCAAAATTCATTTTAAAAATTTCCATAAATTTCCAGAAATTTATGGAAATTTTCGGTCATTTATGGTAATTTTACAGGTAAATATGGTAACTTACCATGGATTGCCCAAAATTGATTTTTAGAAATTTCCATAAATTTCCGGAAATTTATGAAAAATTTCGGTCATTTATGGTAATTTTACAGGTATATATGGTCACTTTCCATAAATAACCGCAAAATTCTATTATCTGCAACAAAAATTTCCTCACAGTTTTTACGGTGTGTGGGCTGATAACCATAAAATACGAGCTCATAGATGCATAATTTTCATTATTCACCTCTGACGTCACTTTTTAGTCCCTAGGGAGTAAAAAGTACTTTCTACTCCCTAGGGAGTAAAACGTAGAGCTTTAGCCCCGCTTCATAGGCGTCGAAAAGGGCTGAAATCATGCATGTGTCATAAAAAATCTATGTAAGTGATACATTCGAATTCCGAAAGTGCAGCAGCTAACAGTTATATGCATTAATCTGTTTATAACAATTAACAAAATGCAGGATATTTATCTAAAAGTTACATTCTTATTCACCAAAAGTAAATTAACTAATTCTATACCTTTTGCAGAAATATCAATGAATGGTGCTAAGAAAAAATATCGCAAATATAACTAATTGCAATTTCTAAGTTAAATAATAAATTATTGAATAACAAATTCAAAAAAAGGTGCACCTCTACGTTAAGGTACGATCCTTCATGAGCATTTAAAAAAAAGCTCTGATCCGTTGAGATTTGAGGAGTATTTTTGCATCTGACCCATAGTTTATATAAAAAAAACATAAACAAGTTTTGCAACAAAGTTTCTTCGAAGCCTATTGTAGCCGACAATTATTAAAATTTTCGCATCTTATTCGCTCATTCTGTCCAAGGATCCATAGAGGGACAACATTTCTGATACGTTTTTTTGTAACCTGAATAATTTATGCAAGAAATGGAAAATTAAGTTAAGAGAAAATAAGTCATTAAAGATCAACTCGGACTGCAAATATTACCCGATTTTTTCAATCGTTTTTTGATTTCCTTTTAATAATGTAACGAAGCTTATCCATACTATTAAAATTCGATTTAATAATTTTTCACAAAACTTTTATTTTTTTCAACCAGCTCCAATCTTATAACAATGGGAAGGTCTTGCGGACGGGTGCTTTCTGCGCGCGACCTGATTACGAGAAAATCAAAAAGAAGATTGGAAAAAAATCGGTCAATATTTTCAATCCTAGTTGATCTATAAAGATTTCTTTTCTTCTAAATTAATTTTTTATTTCTTACATAAATTATTCGGGGTGTGAAAAATAATCTAAGACAAATTTTTTCCCTCTATGGATCCTTTAACAGAATAAGAAAACAGGATGTGGAAATTCTAATAATTGTCGGCTACAATCGGGTTTATAGAAATTTTGTTGCAAAACTTGTTTGTGTTTTTTTATATAAACGATGGATCAGATGTAGAAATGTGCAAAAGAAATTTTATTCGTGTTATCGTAATGTAGATAATTTTGGAGACGAACCTGCAAAATATCCATAAACAATGCATGCAAATCGATTTTTATAATATCCTTTTTTGCCCTTTTTTAGTGATGCATGTCGATCATTTTTGGACAAAATCGAGATTAGCTTAAAACATAGTTAGATGGAACTGAAATGTAATGGAGATCAAGAATTTGCAATGAAAAAAGTCGATCGAGACGAGACGATCATCTCGACTGAGTGATCGTTTGTCTCGATGTGATGAGTATGGTGTTCAAGGTTTTAATTTAATCTGACGAGATTTTTGAAAAAATTTTAAATGATCGACATGCATCACTACCCTTTTTGCCAAAACTATCAGGCAGACAAAAAATTGTGAATTTTAATAACACCTAATACTTTTGAAAATAGTTTCATTAAGATGTCGATAATTTTAGGAGATACAGCATGATTTATAAAAAAATTTTAATTTGAAAATTTGAATTTATTGATAAATTTTTGAAAACGCTATATTAACCTTTTAACCTGCCACTACAGAGTGACGAGGAACCGTTTTCTTCGATTTCAAAAATGGGTTAAGGGAAAAAAGTTAGTGGGTTGGCATCCAAAAATATAACTGAAAATGGGGCTGGGCGGCTCATTTTTTTCAAAAAAGAAATACCATGAAATAGCAAATTTTATTTTTGAATGCATACCTACATGACAAGACCTTCAATTTCAGCCATTTCAGCATGAGATAGCCAATTTTATTTTGTGATGCACATCTGTATGCCAAAACCTTCAATTTGAGACATCTCCGAAGAAAATTGGACTGAAATAAAAACTTCCAGCATAGTGTGCTAATAAAAATTAAATTTCTTAATTTTTCTTATTTTTCAATCTGCTATAACAATGACATCACAAAAAACTACCAGGTATCAAGTTGATGCGGCAAATGGATCAAAAGGATGCAACGTTTTGATACCTATATTCATGATCAACTTGATTCAAATTTCGAGATCAATTATCGGTCATAAAATTTCAACTACTCAACACATTATAAAATCATTCAAACCTCTTACCTGAATGATAATCAATTGTTGATGATCGTTTAAAATAAAATTGTTAATCAAATTTTGAAAAAAATCATTTACTTAGCTCCGTTTAGTTAAAACTGAGGTTGTGGATGTTTGTTTACAAATGTCAGTAAATCTCGATCCAAGATCGATTATCGATTTGCAGAACTTGAATTTGGCAGAAAGGAATGTTTTTCGAAAATCGTCCACTGTCATTCTGTTTTGCATACTGATGCTAATATGTCTTGAAGTTGTTCTCCTTAATTTTCATTGATCCTCTAAAGCGAATCATATTGAGTTGAAATTTTAGATCAAAATAGCTGCAACAATTTGATACCCCAAGTTTTAGTGTGATATCAGTACGTCATAGAAAATTTTATTTTTGATTGCACATCTAAATGCCAAGACCTTCAATTTCAGCCGTCTTCGAATAAAATCGTATAATTTTTAGGGTATGATAAATCTTGTACAAAAAATGGCGCTCGCTATTAATATATGAAGACCCTTACTGTGCACTAATATATCCTGACCAAGTTTCAAGGACGGGAGAACGAATTCCCGGATGTATACGTCGTGTGCCGGATGATGCGTGGGTTGAGAAATCTCCTTCACTATAATTAAAGTGTAAATTAGATGTCTCTTAAGTTCATAGGTTTCACTCGAGGAGACAATATTTTGCAACACCCACCTCGAAAGTGAAGACTTCCATGCCTCTAAATGATATGCAAAGTTCTTCAATCCAACAGAATCTGCGAGAATAATAATGGCGCATGCGCACTTTCATAACACATGAATTTTGCGAACCGTCGCGCAATTTAGAGATCAGTAACTTGGCACACCGGCATTAAAAAATATTTTAAAATATTCTTCTCACAAAATTATGCAGAAGTTTGGTTGAAAACCACGATACGGAATCGGACATTTGGTGAAAAGGTGTAAAAAAGTTTTAAATATTTTCAGCATTTGCCTTCAGCTCTTCGCACTCGTCTACGTTTTCGCACTCGCTTCTCACTCACTTCGCACTCGCTTTGAACTCACTTCGCACTCGTGCTTTGAGCTTCCGGGTTTTGTTGCAAGTTTCAGACTCTTTGGCACTCGCCTATTTTGCGCACTTGTATCACAAATATATATTCGATGAAATATGCTTTAAATGGGTTAAAATTCGCTGTAGGAGTTATTTCTTCTCCATGTTATGTATAATGGAAAAAGCATCACGTAGGAGGGGGGGGGGGGTGAAGTTCCTGAACAATGTATTATGTATTTTGTGAATGGTCCCTAATGATGTACATTCGTCAATTAATTTATTATTTAACCGGACGTTTGGTCCAACCAATTTCGCTCTGGTATACGTAAAGCAGTTAATTCAGTGTGAAGAGAAATTGATATATAAATTCAAAGACAAAAAACGAATAACCATCATTCAAACTTTGAAATAAAACTTTGAAATTGTTATAAAATTGGATAGATTTCATCAATATTATATAGGTTTTAGGATCGAAGGATGATTCGTGGAAAGTTTATTCAATCTCTCCTTTTTATTTGAAACAAGTGATTTAGCGCATGATGAATGTGTCCTTATCATAGATCTCAAGGCAATGGCAATGTAATCATTAATAATCAATTGCAAGCGCTTCTCAATGAGACAGTGATGCAGTTATTTATCATAAGATGCGACCCTGTAATTCAAGGTAGAAGTGAAAGTGAATCTTAAAAATTTATATGCATATTGATGAAACCTTCATCCTTTATTAAATATTATCGATATAACCTTTGGTGTGATATCCAATTTCTCTCTCTCTCTCTTATCCTCATTCTCTTATTAAAGGGAAAGTTCAATTGAAATATTAAGAGTATGGCTATTAATACCATATACTTTTGTATGTTTTTAATACTAATGATTCAGATTGATTTTCCTAAATAACGTAGATCTAAGGATTTGTTGAAAATTCAATAATTTTGTTAGTCACTCTTTTTGGTTGAAACTTTCAATGTTTTGTTGAAAATTCGTATTTTTCGGTTACAAATTTATCTCTTTTGTTAGAACTTTTATCTCTGGTTAAAAATCGAGCTATTTTTCGTAAGTTAATTATTTTTCGTTAGACAGTCTGCTATTGAACTTTTTCTTCAGAATTCATTATATTTTTGTTACAATTTTGAACTATTATGTTGAAAATTTATTTATTTTGTGGAAAATTCCACAATTTTGTTAGAAAGTAATTTTTTCTTGAATATTCATTTTTTTTCTCTCTTGACTAAAAAATCTTTTTTGGTTGAAAACTATTTGTTAAAAATTCGTTTTTTTTTGGAACATTAACTTTTTGATTAAATTTTGTTGCGGCGTATACAATTTAATTTTTATATTTTTAAAACCGGTTTAGGCTTTAAAAAATGCATTATCTTATATACCGAAACGAGATATTCATTCATTTTTTGAACTAAACAATTAATTATATTATTTTTGGTTTGACATTTATCTCTTTTTAGTTTGAAATTTGAATATTTGCTTATAATCTCATTTTTGTTATTGATAATTCAACTATTTGATTAAAATTTGAACTTCTTCACTAAACATTAATTTTCTTGGTTGGTAATTGAACTATTTTGTTAAAAATTCGGTGTTTTTTTATTGAAAATGTATCTTCTTTATTTGTAAATTCAATTATTTGGTTCAAAATTTAACTTTTTTTGTTGAAAATTCAGTTATTTTGTTGAGAATTACATAGATTTTTTGAAAACATTACTTATTTTACTTAAAATGTAACTATTTCATTTGTGGTTCAAAATGTATCTTTCCGTATTGAAAATTCAACTATACATTTGTTGAAAATTTATATATATTTTGAAAATTAACATTGCCTAAAACATTTTCTATTGGTCCTAGGAAGTTCTAAGTCTTCTAAAAGTGAGAGCCGGAACTAGGTTAATCTGAATAAACACTTTTAGAAAAAAAGTATAACAACTGTCACTCGACAGATATGAATGAAGCTCCCTGCTGGAAGTAGAGAGATTGAAAAAGATAGAAATTGGGGGATAGGAAAAGTAAGCCACCTAGCGGCAAAACCTTTAGGATGACGTGGATAGATAAAGATTAGGATGAGATAGAGAAGAGAAGATTGAAAAAGATAGACGTGAATTTAGGTTGAGAAAGAGATAGATAGATAGATAGATAGATAGATAGATAGATAGATAGATAGA
>CAKNYM010052825.1:172564-185936 GCA_932195095.1 Andricus curvator
AGGGAATTGAAAAAGATAGACGTGGATTTAGATTGAAAAATGGATAGGAAAAGATAGACCTTGATAGATTTATGATACGATGAGATAAAGAAGAGGAGATTTAAAAAGATTGATAGAAGTTTAGATTGACAGAGAGATAGAAAAATAATGAAGTGGATAGATAAAAAAAAGGATGAGATAGAGAAGAGGGAATTGAAAAGGACAAACGTGAATTTAGATTGACAGAGAGATAGAGGAATGGAAAACTATTGGCGTGGATAGATAAAGGATAGGATGAGGTAGAGAAGAGGGTATCAAAAAAGATACACGTGAATAAAGATTGAAAATTAAATAGAAAGAATAGACGCTGATAGATGTATGATGCGATGAGATAGGGAAGAGGATATTGGAAAAGATAGACGGAAATTGAGATTGGCAGAGAGATAGTAAAAGATCGATAAAGGATAGGCTGAGATAGAAAATAGGGGATTGAAAAAGGTAGACGTGAATTTAGATTAACGAAGAGATAGAAAAAGATAAACGTTGATATATGTATGATTAGATGAGATAGGGAAGAGAATATTGAAAAAAGATAGACGTGAATTTAGATTGAGAAAGAGATTGAAAAAGATTGACGTAAATAGACAGAGGATAAGATGAGATAGAGAAGAGTGTATTGAGAAAGATAAACGTCAATTGAGATTGACAAAGAGATAGAAAAAGATAGACGTCGATTGATGTAAGATATAATAAGATAGAGAAGAGGAGATTAAAAAAGATAAATGAAAATTTAGATTGTCAGAGATATAGAAAAAAATTGACGTGTATAGATAGATGATAGAAAAAAGACAAAGACAGAAAGAATTGACAGAGAGATAGAAAAGGACTGACATGTATCGATAAAGGATAGGATGAGATAGAAAGGACAGTATTGAAGAAGATAGACCCAAATTAGATTAACAAAGATATAGAATGGGATATATTTTCTCTATCTCCTTCTATCATAAAAATTCAAAATTATTCAAAAATCTAAAATCTTTATTGTTTTACTTTTAGCAGGGCTATTTAAAAATTGATTTCGAATCCGCAAAAGTCGATCATTTTGATTCGAAGTTAATAATCAGAATAATAAGCAACGGTTTGAGGTCCCGGGGATCGCCGTGAAGCCACTGGCAATCGAGGAAATGCATTGTATGACTGTGTTTATCTTATTAAAATTTATACCACCGAAATGAAACAGCCGATGATTGAAACCTTATATTGCAAAAACGTTGACAAACAAGCATATGGGACCACTTGGTTATTTAGCTAAAAGGCACTGTTAGTTGGGTCAAGGCCAATCTGGGTATGCAGAATGGATGTCACAAGGTGAAGAAGTAAATTTTCCATCATTCAACCAAATTTTCTTCGCAACTCTCAAAACTTCTTTTGGCGTCACTTTGCAAACTTAGACTGTTCTTTTCTTTTATCGGCAAGGGGCGAAAAAAATCCGCCGGCAAAAGTGGCAGCATTATATG
Source organism: Andricus curvator (assembly GCA_932195095.1). Taxonomy (NCBI): domain Eukaryota; kingdom Metazoa; phylum Arthropoda; class Insecta; order Hymenoptera; family Cynipidae; genus Andricus; species Andricus curvator. The sequence goes on from CAKNYM010052825.1 coordinate 174,061, forward strand.
TCACAGGAGCTCTGTATTTTCTTCAGTAAAACGTCAAGGACACTCTTCTTCGGTTAGCGTCTTAGTACAAGATTGCAAAACGGATTATTGCCAAAGAAAAAAGAAAAAAATATATATATAGCAGATTCTTTCCAACTTTATTTGAGAGAGCCACTTTTCTCGAGAAAACCTCTAGAGTTTTATAAGAACTCGTGTTATGTAGAAATATATCAAAATATTTCACACAGTACTTGTAACGCTTTTTTCATTTTTCAATTTTAATTTTTCAGAATTTTTACTGAGACCTCATTTCTACACAAATCAAATAAGAATTCCTAATCAACAGAATTCTTGAAATAAGTGTGAAACGTTTGAAAAGATAAATTACATTTTTAAGAAATATACTGTAATGGCAAAAAATTGAGAAAGAATGGCAAGGAATTCTACAATTGCAAAACTAATTACTCGAGGGCGTATTATGAACCCTTCTGCACGTTCTCTTTGGTGCATTAAGCACACCAGACACTGCCGCAGAATTTAAACTTAAAATTCCCCTCAAGTGTGAGATTCAGATGTCAGAAACCACTTTCCTATCTTGTTGAAAGTTTTTATCAGTTTCTTTAATTTATTTTTATACTGACTTGGAGAAAAAACAAGGCGAATTCACTCGTCAAAAAACTGTACGGAGTAATCTCTATTACGCTTCATTACGCATTATTACGTATTATTATACAATTATTACTATAGTTAAAATTAAACTCGAGATTAAACTGCTAACATCTAAATGAATGAAATAAACATTCTTAGGGGGAGAAATCTCTTTCCAATTAAATCTTCTTGAAAAATTTCTTGAAAGCTAGTTGATATTAATTTTTTAACAATTTTTTGCTGTAAGTACACAAAACGTTAATTAATTACACCAAATTCCGATCCAACATTTGATAATTTATAGTAACTGTCGCAGCTATCCGACTTTATTAGAAGTACTCGCATTTACCTAGAAATTTGGCCAGGGGAGAGGATAACTGCAGAAAATCATCCTCGGTGTCTACATAATGATGTGGAATTTGTGAATTTTTCAAACAATTTGTTCATAAAAATTATAACTTTTATGTAAAATGTTCATCAAATATTAATATTAGCTAAATGTCAAGAAGCTTTAATGAGAAAAACGATTTTTTTCTACGAAGAAATGTTCGTTTGTGCCACCAATGGTGAGGTGATATTAAAACAGAGTAAACAAGCACTTACTTAAGTAAAAAATATTTATAGTTGCGTATTTATTTAACAAATTGTTTATAGCCATTTTCAATTTAATTATTAGCTCTGAATCTTGAATAAATATCAGCATTAACATGCTCATGGCAAAATTTATTCCAAAAAAATCCAAGAATAAACGTTCCTTCTGGGGCGTTAGTTAAATATATTTATTGTGAACAGTTAAATACCTATATTCCCTTCTAACGCTTACAAATATAATACAAAATATAAGGCATTTTATGTAAGAAATCAGTGATTTTCACGTTTGCACACTTCACTGAAGTATTTGTTTATAACAATTCACATTTACATTCAATTAATTATTTATGGTTTTCAAGTCCTTTAGATCAAAAATAATATTTTTGAAAATTCTATATTTGTCGCTATATTTTTTATATATTTTTGCACCAAAAATTTAATTATAAAATCTAGGAGCTTGAGAACCTTAAAATTATGATGCAGAGAATGCGCAATTCTAAAACAGTTTAATTTTTGATGCCCTGAAACTAAATTTTGTTTTCTTCAAAATCTAAAATTTTTAAATATTAGCTTAAAATTCTTTAAAATTTTGGAGGTCTCCAATTTTAAAATTCACAATTTTATAGTTAAAAATTCAAATATTAAAAATATCAGGACAATTTCACTATTAAATGTTTCAAAACTGAAAAATTTCCTATTAAAAGCCTTAGTAGTCAGTTTTAAATCTAATCATTTCAGATTCTAATATTCCAAATTGTTTGGTTTCAATTTCAAACAAACAAAATCGTCTAGGTTTTTGAATTCTTTGAAATCGTAGAATATGAAATTGGAATATTTGATAATTGCATAATTTTCAGCGTAGAAGATTTGTAATTGAACAATTTTGAATTAAATGCTTTCAGAAAAAATTCAAAAACATTAAAAATAATACAATAATTTCTCAAATTCAAGCCTTAAAAATGAAAATGTTTTACCACCTGGCATCGAAAATTGAATTATTGTTTCTTTGAAATATTCAAAAATATTGAACATTTCAAACTTAACTCAAAAAAAGAATTTCAAATTGAAAAACATAAAACTGTGCAATTTAAAAAACTAGAATCATATATATAACAATCTTTCTGTGCATTTTTATTTTATTTTCAATTTTCAAATGTGATATCTTAAAACTGTCCGGTTTTTAATTTAAGATTTAAAAAATGTATAATTTAAAATTTAAAAATACTTGACTGAAAACGTTCAAGAATGAACAATAATTCCAAAGGACGTGTTAAAAATTAAAAACAAATTTTGGCGACTAAAGTTTTTTTCAGTGGAAATTTAATATTTTTAATGTTTTCCATTTTAAATTACTTTTTATTTTGAACATCTTTTATTAGAATAATAATTCAATTTTAAAGATTTACAATTCAAATCTTTTTTTATTTTGAACGGTCAAAATGAAGGAGAATTAATTTTTTGTTTATATTGGAAAAATTTGTGCAATCAATTTTAGTTTTTGAAATATTATATCAATTTAAAATTCTAAAATTTTAACAGCTTCAATTTTGAAGCATTCAATTTAGTTCTCAATTTCAAAATTACAAATTATTCGTTGCTTCAAATTAAAAATTATTTGAATTCAAAAGTTTTGAGTTTTGAATGCTGCACTTTTTAATGTTTCGAAATTAGTTTCAGGAATTTTTATCTGAAACAATTCAATTATGAGATTCTTCAATTCAAAATAAAATTGTCCAATTTTGAACGTTTTGATTCAGAAATGATACAATTTCAACTCCTTTATAATGAAAATATCCAATTTTCCAAATTTTAGTCTAAAGTTTTTCAATTGTGAGATATTCTGTTCTACAATGGTTTAATTTCAAGAAGTTTGCATTTCGAATTATCCTATTTTAAATGCTTCTATCTAGAAATAATACAATTTCACTTCCTTTTCATTCCATTCGAAATATTTCCCTTTATTCGATATCATGTAATATAATTTCAAATTTCAAACGCTTCAATTCAAAAGTATAAATTATTGTGTCAGCCATGTTCAAAACCCGATATTCACAAATTTATTCAAAATTCGATTTTTCTATTGTTTATATTTTTATTTTTAGGTTATAAACATCCAGTTACGCGAGCGCACTTTTTGCGGGAGTGCATTTACTGCGAGTTAAAATATAATAAACAAAAAAGTTAAACAAAAATACCGGTATAAATAACTGGCGATTTTGGTTTTTAGATTTTTCACAAATAAACCTGCGATTTTTATTCGGAAGATTACATAAAAGTGCTAAAACGAAAGAAAAATGTCATTGGCATATTTATAAATTTTAATTAAAAAAAAAGTTTATACTTGATTTTTTTTGTTATACCCGTTTTCCATAATTTACATGTTTTTGAGAATAGTTTTTATTATATTTTCCTGCGCAGTCTTTAGCATTATTTTTCAAATTTATTAATTTTTAAAACAAATTTTGTGTAAAAAGAGAAAATATTTTCCTGTAATTTAATTTTATAAATGTCAAAATCTTATTTTTAAAGCTGAATTTTTAGATTTATCGTTTACCTTGCAAAATCAGCATTTGCGCGAGGTATTCGCGAAGAAAACTGGACTAAAGTTCTCGAGCTGCAGCGCTGTACAGAACAATACCAGTCAATTTTTATGGCTCCTTCCTAAAATAGATTTTCTCATGGATGTTGACCTCCTCTAGAAATGCAATTCTCGAGAATATAGTTATGTTGAAAATAGAATAATTGCATAACTTTGATGTAACATCACATCATTTTGCAATATAATGATCAGGAAATTATAGAAGCTGTGTTTTTAAAACGGAATAAATAATTTAGGGGCTCAATTGCGATGTAGAGTGGTGAAATATAAATTTCTCAATTAATAATCTGCTTGCACATTGAAAAACTGCAAAATTTGAGATATTAGTTAGAGCAACGTTAAGGTAGCATTTCAGTAATTTACAGAAAAAATGTGTTTTAATAAGTTTATAAAAATAAAAAAATATAGGGAGTATGCATTATTTATGTAAGGCTTTTGTTACGGAGGGGGGCGGGGCTTCCGGAAGATTTTAAGAATCATATTACAAACATCATATTACAAACATCATATTACATACATATTACATACGTCCAATAAATATAGAGTCGAGCATTAAACATTTCCAAACTCATAAAACATTTCATGAAATCTCGTGGAGTCCTTAGAAATCTTTGCAATCATTTGAAATCCCATAAATTCTTTTGAAAATTTTTTTAAATCATATGAAAATTCCTTGAAATCCTATAAATTCCATAGATACCGTTCATAACATAGCCACAAAAAAAATCTTTTTTCGAGTCTGGAGGTCAGACCATGTTAACTATATGTTTTTGGGGTCGCTGAATCCAAATCCTAGGTCCAAAAAAACCCCAGAACGTCAGGGTTCTGACATAACCTCAAAAACCTCATAGAAAACCTGTTTTCGGGTCTGGAGGTCAGACCATGTTCACTATATGTTTTTGGGGTCGCTGAATCCGAATCCGAGGCCCGAAAAACCCCAACACGTCAGGGTTCTGATGATGAGGAAGAATCAGAACCCGGCGAGATAATCAATGAAATACCTCAATTTGGAAATGTGGATCAGATCATTGGAGAAAATATTTTAAATCAGAGTCTTTTAAGGGAAAATGAAAATTACCATGTCGCCGAAGTTGAGGTTACCACAGATTCTGGTAGTAGTTTGAGAAATGATAACTGGCTGGGAATCGATAATAAACTAGGGCCAAGCCTGGGCCAAGCTGGGCGATCGAGCCTGGCAATATAACCTGGCCCTGGCCAGATTTGGCGTTTCATTCAAGCTTGGCCCAGGCTAGATCGCCAGGCCAGGGCCTAGTTTTGCCAAGCCTGGGCCCTGTTTGGGCCATAAACAAATTTCTACACGGGTGTCGATGGGTTCTACGAATATTAGGCTATTGTTCCGTTGCCGTTAAGAAAGCCACTATCACCCCATTACGAATAAGTACTGGTCTATCGTTCCGCTACGGATAAGAACTAGTCTAAGTTCATTTAGCTAAGTTTTCAGGAGGAAGAAATGAAGTTTTGCATTCGTAAATCAAATCAGGAACTAAAAATAAATGAAGAAGTTTTGAAAGTAATAATATTTATAGCATGATCTTGATCAATATTCCAAAATAAATCTCTTTTCGGTCGTAACAATGACAAAAATGTGTAGTTTTCTGTTCTCCGGTCTGTGTTGTGTGTCATTTTTGTAATATTTTCAGAAATAAGTTAATAAAAAATTAAGAATATCGTTTCGAAGATGTTCATTGATAGAAATGTTAATTAATTATCTTGTTGATTACAGTTTTCTGTGTTAAGTCAAATTTGTCCAGATAAAATTTTAAACATAACCTATAAGTTATGTCATTATGGAAAATGGAGTTTAGGAACTTTTAGGAATGTATTAAATAGAAAATAATACAATATTTCCACAATTAATTGTGATAAAGTTAATGAACTAAAAGTATTTGTAATCATCGTGATTTACTATTTGAGAAATTTACATTCGAGATGCTATTGTATGGATGATAGCCTATTATTCGTCGGAACATTTCCTATGAATTCAAAACTCCAGTATTTTGTATTACAGTTTGTAACGCAATCTAGGCTCCTATAACTTTCAAAACAAGAAGTTTTTGAAGATTTTTATTTCTTTTAACACTTCTACCCGTCTACTAAATTTCTTAAAAAATGATGTTAGACTAATTCTTATCAGTAGCGAAACGATAGACTAATGCTTAATCGTAAGGGGTGATAGTCGCTTTCTTAACGGTAACGGAAAAATAGCCTAATATTCGTAGAACCCATCGATGTTTTTTATATGTTTTTGGGGTCGCTGAATCCGAATCCTGAGGATCCGACTCTTCATTGTAAAACGCTTGTGTGCGCCTGCTATGACGGCATCAAAGCCATAATCCAGGGACTTAGACGGATCACAGGCTCACTCCGTTGCCTGACCCTAGACTCGAAACAAATTTTTTTTGAGGTTTCTTGAGGTTATGTCAGAACGCTGATGTGCTAGGGTTTTTTGGACTTCGGATTCGGATTCAGTGATACCAAAAATATATAGTGAACATGGTCTGACCTCCAGACCAGAAAAAAGATTTTTTATAATGTTTTTTCAGGTTCTGTCAGAACGCTGACGTGCTAGGGTTTTTTCGACTTCGGATTCGAATTCAGTGACACCAAAAACATATAGTGAACATGGTCTGACCTCCAGACCAGAAAAAAGATTTTTTATGAGGTTTTTTGATGTTATGTCAAAACCCTGACGTGCTGGGTTTTTTGGACTTCGGATTCGGATTCAGTGACACCAAAACATATAGTGCTAACCTCCAGACCAGAAAAAAGATTTCTTATGAGGTTTTTCGAGAAAATGTCAGAACCCTGACGCGCTGGGGTTGTTTGGACCTCGGACTCGGATTCAGCGACCCTAAAAACATATAGTAAACATGGTCTGACCTCCAGACCCGAAAATGATTTTTTTTGTGTGGCTGTGTACTCTCGTGAAATTCCTTTAAAAAGGTTTAGCTCACTGGAAATCTTTTGAAATCCCATAAATCCTTGAAATTCCGTGAAAATTTCAAAATATTACGAGTTCCCTTGAAATCTTACAATTCCCTATCAAAATCACTTAAAATCTTTGAAAACCACAAATATTACTTGAAATCCCTTAAAATCTCTAGAAATCGGGTTAAATACTTTAAATTCCGTGAAATCTTTCGAGATCCGATGTCCCTTGAAATCTTCGAAATGCCCTTAAAATTCGGTAAAATCTTTGAAATCCGTGGGATTCTTTCTGCATCTCTCGAAATTCTAGAAATTCTTTTTAGAGCCATTAAAATTTCTCGAAATCCCTTAAAATCCTTTATAATATTCGAAAATCCCTTGAAATTCCATTAAATCTTCTGAGATGCTAAGAAATCCTCTACAATCTGTGGATATACTTTTGAATCTTTTGAAATCTCTTAAAATCCTTTGACATCTCATAAAATTACAGAAATTTTTGCAAATCTTTTGAAATGTTATGAAATCCGTTCAAAATTCTTTAAAATACTTCGGTATTTCCTCAAATCCCTTTAAAATCTTTTAAAATCCCGTGACTTCCTTTGAACTCTGGAAATATCTTTGAATATCTCAAAATCTCTCAAAATCCCTTAAAATTTTCTTCAAACTTCTAAAAATCCCTCAAATTCCGTCGAAGTCCTCCGGTATTTCTTGAAACATAGTAAAATCTTTTGAAATCTGATTGAGCTCCTTGAAAACCCTTAATATCTTGTAAAATCCTTCAGCAAAAAATGAACGGATATACCCTAAGATTTTTATAATATCCTAAAATCTTTTCAACTCCCTTGAAATCTCATTATATCATTAAAAAGCTTTGAAAATCTCGCTTAATTCCGTAAATTTCTTTTAATTAATTGACACACTTCCTTAAAATCCCTTGAATTCTGTTAAAAACCTTTCGAATGACTAGAAATCTTTCAAATCTTTCGAAATTTCTCAGAATTTATTAAAATTTTGTTCACAGTGAAAATAATTGACATATTGAGTAAAAAATATAAAATCTTCCATAAGAAGGGGGGGGGAGGGTAGTCAAAGAAATATTATACATTCTTACAATACATTTTTCAATTCTAAACAAATTTTGTGGCTATAAATTCCAAATAAGAAAAATATATAAAAATATGCTAATTTCTGTTCCAAAATATATTCAAATTCAGGAAATCTATTCCCATTTTTATAGCTTTCGGGAGTGAAAACATAAATGAGAATATTTTTATGAAACTGCTGGCCTTAAAAGTATGTGGAACAAGGAAAAGGATTTAAAAATCAGAAAACATTAAACTGAAAGAGCCGGAAAATTTTGTCTTCTTATTTCAAAAGTTATTTGTACCAGCCATTTACTAATTATGTATATATAGAAAAAAAATGTATCCTCTTCTTTATCCATTCTCATAGCCGTCTAGAATATTTAAATTTTCAGAGAATTAATCAAATAAAGTGAAAATCATTTATATGATTAAGTTAATAATACATTTTTTCAATTTACTGTGATACTAGTTCATTATCTAAATTTTAACCAGTGATATTTCACTGTTCATTAGTGCAAATTCTGAATTATTTGACTGACATGAGTGACCCATTTCTTGCTGATTCAAATTTAGAGAGCACATGTTTTAAAACGAAATATAAGAATACGAAACGTTTCTCTTACCCAATCCTTATTTAAGGACCAAAAAACGAAAAAAAAATACCGCTGCGAAGTACTATGAATGTATTTAGTATGGGTGTAATTTATTTTTGCTCATCTTATAAGCATTTTGCTTCCTTATAGGTATCAAAGAAATTTGCTTTCTCATAGGGGGAGGTTTTTCCATAACAAAAGAAAAAAATGGATACTTCCAATATTTTTCAAGCTCATGTTTTTGTCTTATCGAATATCTTATTTTCAGAAATTCAGAGAGCTCACCAAAATGTCGCTTGATGTGTTTTGTTACAATGTAACTTATTTTTAAAACTTTCTAAATAACTATTGATTAATCAAGAATGGTCATTGAAATTTTGTTAATAGATCAATCAACGCGTCTCGAAGACGCGAACAATTACACCAAATGCAGTACTGTTATATTTCTAATATAATAAACAAGGAAAATCATTTTTTTAAATTTAAGAACGATATTGGTAGGTTGTTGTAGGTCATAAAAGGCTCTTAATTTGGGCAATCGATGCGCCTTGAAGACGCGAACAAATACATCATGTATAGTATTGTCGTATTTTAAATATAAGAAAAAAATTCTCATATAAACAGAATGAACCATTTTTTTGAAACTTCATAAATCTGCACTGGTAGGTCATACAAGTTTCAACAATGGGTCGATAAATTTTTGTTTAAATCTCTAAACGCAAAAAAAAACTACTTCTAAACAGCCGATCTATCTTAAAACCCTATCAGACCTAGATATCAGTCAAAGCTACAATTCGTCAAAATTTTATGATCATAGCCTCTACGAGAAAGCAAAATTAAAACAATTGAATGTGTAAATAAAAGTGAAAGTGGAAATAAATTGAGAAAGTTACATAATCGACCACCATCGCCCAGATTGGTTGCTGGTCTTGTTAATTGCACAATTTATTTTTGTTGCGTGGCTCTTAAAGCGAACAATTTGCCTTTACTGGAATCGCAAAATCAAGTCCAGTAGAAAAATGATGGTGAATTTTAAAGTCAAGAGGATGAATTATCTACAAAATGGTTGAATTTTCAACCCAAAAATATAATTTTTTAACAAAAAAGTTAATTTTGTACCAAAAAGTTTAATTTTCTACTAAACTGTTGAATTATCAATCAAACCAGATTAATCTCAAACTAAATAGTTGCATTTTCAACCAAAAAGATGAATTTTTAAACAAGAAGATTAATTTTCGTCCAAAATAGATGAATATTTGACCGAGTACATGAACTTCGATGAGAGAAGATCAATTAAAAAAATATATATAAATTTTCAGACAAAAAAGAAATAGTTACATTTTGAAAAAAATAAAATCTTAAACAAAAAAGACGAATTTTCAACAAAAGAGATGAATTTTCAACTAACATTATGAATCTTAATTAGAATGTTCAATGAAAAAAGATGAATTTTGAATTGAATATAGCTAGTTTTTACCATAAAAATTAATTTTCCAGGAACAAGATTAGCGTTGTACAAAAAATATGAATTTTTAACAAAATACATTAATTTTCCAAAAATTGGTGAATTTTTAAGCCAAAAGGACGAGTTTTCTACAAAACGATTGAATTTTCAACCAAGAAGTATGATTTTTTAACAAAAAACTTAATTTTCTACTAAACAAACAGAATACATGTATTTTTCACTGAATCCTGAAAAAATATGAAGTTTTAACAAACTAGTTCAGCTTTCAACTGAAAAAATGAATTTTGAACCAAATAGTTAAATTTTCAACTAAAAAGATGAATTTTCCAGCGAAAAGATTAATATTCTACCAAAAAACACAAATTTTCAACAAAATACATTAATTTTTAACAAAATTGTTGAATTTTTAAGCCAAAAGGACGAATAATCTACAAAAGGGTTGAATTTTCAAACCAAAAATATTATTTTTCAACAAACAATATGCTTTTCTACCCAAAAGTTAAATTTTCATCAAAGTAGTCTAATTTTTAACAAAAAAGTTAATTTTGAACGAAATATTTCAATTTTCTACCAAATTGTTCAATCCTGGATCAAACCAGATTAATTTAGACCCAATCTGCTGCATTTTTTAAACAAAGAAGATGGATATTCAACCGAGAAGATTAATTTTCGTCCAAGAAAAACGAATTTTCAATAAAATACATCAATTTTCAACTAGAAAAGATCATTTATTAATAAAAATTATCAATTTTCAACCCAAACTGGAATAGCTACAACTCACTTGAAAAAAATTAATTTTCAACCAAAAAAAGAGGATGAATCTACAACCAAAAAAATTAATTTTTAAAAAAGCAGTTCAACTTTCAACCAAGTAGCTGCATTTATGATAAAAATAGATGACATTTAACAACATAGTTTCATTTTCAATGGAATAATATGGTTTTTAACCAAATACCAGAATTTATAACCAAACCAGATGAAATCCAAACCAAAAATAAAAGATTAGGCTTTTCAACCGAAAATAGTTGATTTTTCTTGTTGGTTTCTATTACTTTAGTTCGCATTTAAGCAGAAAATGAGAAAAAGGGAAGAAAGGGTATGTTTTATAAAAACAGGGAAACAGAGAAGAATTCTTCAAAATTTATTATCAGGAAACGTACTAAATATTATCTCAGTTCGTAACGTTACTTCCACTGGCCCTCCTCCCCATCCTGTAACTAAGCATAGTTTTTAGCGTGACCCCTTCAACCCTCAAATTAGTAACTAACTTTATCGACAGCCCCTTATTATAATTAAATGCAGCATCCTGTTGTCAAACTTCCAGATGCAGCTCTATTTTGGTATAGCTTTTGTAAGTTTTATGAGGCCATGAACATGCCTTTGGGCAAACTCTAAATAAATGTTAATAATTAGCCACTTTATTGTGTTGAAATATTAATACATACACGCTTTTGTTTAATGCCAAGAATTACATAATAGGTAACTCTCAAACTATAATTCAAGACAAGACACAAAGAAGCAGCCTACAATAAGAACATAGCCAACACATTCTCAATTTGCCAATTTATAAAGAAACTGAGAAGAAATATATTCATTTTTCATAGATACTCTCTTTTGAGAGATGAGAAAAATACAAAAAAATATGATGAAGGAATGATTTTCTAGAAGTTTCATGGTTTAATACACAAAGGAGAAACCAAGAATTAAACATAGCAAACATATTCTCCATTTGCCAATCTAGAAAGAAACTGAGAAGAACTGTGTTCATTTTTTTCATAGACACTCTCTGTTGAGCGATGAGAAAACTACAAAAAAAATATGATAAAGGAATAATTTTTTATGAGTCTCATGGTATAAGACACAAAGGAAGAAAACAACAATAAGAACCTAGCCAATATATTCTACATTTGCCAATCTATGAAGAAACTGAGAAGAAATGTATTCATCTTTTTCATAGATACTCTCTT
>CAKNYM010052825.1:190298-212749 GCA_932195095.1 Andricus curvator
GAAAGATGAGAAAAATACAAAAAAAAATATGATGAAGGAATAATTTTTTAGAAGTCTCATGGTTTAGGACAAAGAGGAAAAAAACAACACTAAGAACCTAGCCAATATATTCTCCATTTGCCAATCTATAAATCTCGGTTAAAAATGCAACTTTTTGTGTATAACTCATTCTGGTTTGGTTCAAGATTTAACAATTTGGTTGAAAACTAGACTATTTGGTTGAAAATTAACTTTTCTGTTAAAAATTCATATTTTTAATTGAAATTTAACTATTTGGTGAAAAGTAATCCATTGTTATAAAAATTTAACTTTTGGGTGAAATATTAATTTTATTGTTGATGAATCATATTTTCGGTTTTAAAATTTAGCCGTTTTGTAGATAATTTGTCCTTTTGGCTTCAAAATTTAACAAGTTTGTTGAAAATTGATGTATATTATTGAAAAATTGTGTTTTTTGGTAAAAGAAATCAATCTTTTGGCCGAAAAATTCACCTTTTCGGTTGAAAATTTAACTATTTGCTTGAAACTTCATATTTTTTAGTTCAACATTCAACTATTTGGTTCAAACTTGAACTAGTTTGATAAAAATTAATATTTTTTCCAGCTTCAACTCTTCGGTTGAAAATTCATCATTTTGTTTAAAATTCTTTTCTTTTTATAAAAATTGATTTTTTTAATCTGAAAATTTAACTATTCCATTTTTGGTTAGAAATTTATCCTTTATAAGTTGAAAATTCAACTATTTGGTAGAAAATCCATTACTTTGTTGAAAATTCGTCTCTTTGTTTGAAAAATTAATTTTGTTTGTTAAAAATTCATAATATATTTCGGTTAAGATACAAAGGAAAAAAACAAGAATAAGAACCTAGCCAATATATTCTCCATTTGCCAATCTATAAAGAAACTGAGAAGAAATGTATTCATCTTTTTCATAGATACTCTCTTTTGAGAGATGAGAAAAATACAAAAAAATATGATGAAGGAATAATTTTTCAGAAGTCTCATGATTTAAGACACAAAGGAAAAAAAACAACAATAACAACCTAGCCAATATATTCTCCATTTGCCAATCTATAAAGAAAATGATTTTTTGTTAAAATTTATATTTTTAATTGATAATTGATCTTATCTAATCGAAGGTTCATGCATTTGGGTGAAAATGTTCTTTTTTGGTCGAAATTAATCTTCTTGGCTGAAAATTCATACTTTTTGGTTGAAAATGCAACTTTTTGGGTATAACTTATCAACAATTTGGTTGAAAACTAAACTATGTGGTTGAAAATTAACTTTCTGTTAAAAATTCATATTTTTAATTGCAATTTAACTATTTGGTTAAAAGTAATCCATTGTTATAAAAATTTAACTTTTGGGTAAAATATTAATTTTTTTGTTTATGAATCATATTTTCGGGTTGAAAATAATTCGTCCTTTTGGCTTCAAAATTTAACATTTTTGTTGGAAATTGATGTCTATTATTGAAAAATCGTGTTTTTGGTAGAAAAATTAATCTTTGGCAGAAAAATTCACCTTTTCGGTTAAAAATTTAACTATTTGCTTAAAACTCCATATTTTTTAGTTGAACATTCAATTACTTGGTTCAGACTTGAACTAGTTTGATAAAAATTAATATTTTTCCAAGCTTCAACTCTTCGGTCAAAAATTAATTTTTTTTTGTTTCAAATTCTTTTCTTTTTATAAAAATTGATTTTTTTTATTTGAAAATTTCACTATTCCATTTTTGGTTAGAAATTTATCCTCTATAAGTTGAAAATTCAACTATTTGGTAGAAAATCCATTACTTTGTTGAAAATTCGTCTTTTTGGCTAAAAAATTAATTTTGTTTGTTAAAAATTCAATATATATTTCGTCCTGAAATCTTAGGAATTTAAAGAGTTTCATATCACAGTAAACCCCCAAGATATTTACTTATCTGAAGTTGGATAAAAACGCTGCAAACAATTGAAAACTACAATTATCCGACGACGGATAATTTTTATCCGCCTCGTGATAAAAATTATCTGCCTTCGGATAATTGTAGTTTTCAATTGTTTGCAGCGTTTTTATCTAACTTCAGATAAATAATATCTCGGGGATTTACTGTGATTGCATTCAATATGGTATTTACGTTAATTTAATTTGAAAGAATTCATTCCTCCATTATTACCCTATTTTTGTGAAATATCACCTTCTATGTCATGATAGAATTTTGGGCTATGTTTATTTTCTTGTGTGGGGGGGGGGGAGACACAACTATAGTTGTCAACGAGGGAGAGCGGTGTGGAGGGGTCAAAAATAGTCTAAAATGTATAACGTAGTTTGTGGACGACACTTAAGCACATCTGGCAAACACAACTAGTGGCGCGAAATTCAAACTAAGTTAATCCGAATTTTTATGTTGTATTGCACGGCATTATTATGTTGATAGATGTACCCTAGGCAAAAAGTAATTTCTGTCACATGACGATTCGGTGAAGTGTGGTGTCAAATGATAATTCGGATGAATTCAAAGTATGGCAAATGGTATTTCAATAAGACAAATTGGAATTATGGAAAATAAAACTCAGATCAAACGGTAAATCAGAAAAAAGAAAATTAGGAAAAGATTTCATTCTGTCAAATGAATGTCGGTAAAGTAAATATTAGGGAAAGTAGAATTTGGGAAATATCCATGTGCCTCGTCCAACATAATCATAAATCAGTAAATAAATTTCGTAGAATGCTATAATAAATTAGAATATTTTTTGAGTCAGCTATTATATTTTTATTATTATTATACCCTTAAGCCAATTTTTCCGGATAAGCGCTACTCGTACGGTCCTAGCCCCGATATGCTACCAGGAATGAAGGAATGCATGTGGTAAGAGCGTAGGAAAAGGGGTAGATTTTAGATCAATATGATGCTTATTCAAACAACATACCTGTCCCACAACACCGCTCCGTCACGGGTCGCTGATCAATCTCTCTAGCAATCACCCCATGTGGAGAGTTTCAAAAAGCCATCGTACGTCACATGCTTTCATGTAAATAAAGAAGAGAAGCGATTTAAATAACAGTATTTTCATTTATACAGTATTTATAGCAGTGTAAATTAGTTTGGAAGCAGAATAGGTAAAAGCTTCCAAATCTTTTATAAATCTGTTATGAAACACTGTTAGAATTCCCGCAGGCTTCGAATTGAATCGACAGAAATTTCCACACAATGTTTCCAGTTTACTAACTGCTGATTTCTGACAATGTACGAAGGGGAACTTTTTCAATCATGTGCGATGTAAGTTTGATTTGTAAGAGGGGACCTCCGCAAGTGTGACCTTGACACTAATAGGTGTCCGGATATTATACAAAGGTTGAGATTTGTTGGCTACGATCAGGAGGAAAAATCGGAGGAAGAATCCCCGAAAAAGCCTTGATCAGTTATTTAACAGACTAGTGGATTTATTTACTCTTTACATCGTCTTCGGGTAAATAACCTGACCCGATATCGAGGTCAATTATCAACCAAACGATAGGTTCATAGGTCACTGTGTCTTCAACTTTTATTATTAAATCTTCGAGGATTTTTACTGGCTCTTTTATAACGTCCTTATTCGTTAGCGTTTATTTATCATAGTGTATTATTCATATGGGTAACTTTCTCAGTGTAAGAAGGCGGAGGTATTTATAATCCAGCGTTCCTTTTTGTGATCCATTACATTTTTTTACAGAAGAGCGGTTGAAAGCTTGAATCCGGGTTAAAAATATTGATACAAGGCAATTTATAAAAGAACTTCTGTTGATCACGAACATAATTTTTTTTTCCTTTATATACATATTTTGATTATTATAATGAAAAATATTCTCCTTTTTTTAAAAATATAATTATTTACACACCTAAACCACCTAAGCAAAAAGGGAATTCAGAAAGACAGCTATTAACCAAAATATTTATACTTGATTGCATGGCATAATTAAATGTTTTTCGCATTAAAGGCTCATTCATTTGATCAACATTTTTTTCTTAATCATGAGCTTAATGATCAGATATTATAAAAGTTTTGAATTAGGTTAGGGGTCATCGATGAACTACGTTACCAATTTTGGGATATTTTTCACCCCCACCCCATCGTTGACAATCGTAGTTTTTCTTTTACCCCCCCCCCCTACTCCCCGAAAGTAACAATGCCGTAACAAAATAATTAAATTAATAAAAAAAAATAGTAGAATTTTTAACCATGTATAGTTCCGTTCGCTAAAAAGGAATTCTCAACGAAAGATTTGATATTTCTTATTTTATGTACGAATGTATAAATTTTTAACCCAAAAGGACAAATTTTCAACAAAACAAATACATTTTTGATTAAAAACGATAACTCAACACAATAGTTGAAATTCAAACCTACAAAGATGAATTTTTACTAAGAATGAATTTTAAATCAAGAGAGCTGAATTTTCAACCCAATAGTTGAATTTTCAACTAAAAAATATAAGTTTTCAACTAAAAATGAAATAGTTACACTTTCAGTTTGAAAGATTACTTTTTAATAATAATAATAAAAAAGAATTTTCCAATTGGTTGAATCCAAATAAAAAACACGAATTTTTAACAAAATAGTTGAACCCACAACCAAAATGATGATTTTTCAAAAGAATATTAATTTTCTGCTCAAAAAGAAGAATTTTCAACAAAATACATGAATCTACAAAACAGCTGAATTTTTCACCCAGCACTATGAATTTGCAATAAAAACGTGAATTTTCTGCCAAGTAATTAATTTCTCAGATCAATAGTTTAATTTATCACCAAATAGCTGAATTTTCAACCAAATTTTCAAAAAAAATAAAATAAAGTGTCCACAAAACAATTGAATTTTTCACCCGAAACCAAATAGTTGAATTTTAAACTAAATAGTTAAATTTTTAACAAAAAAAGAATAAGTTTTTAACCAAAAATGGAATAGTTATATTTTCAGTTTAAAAAATTAATTTTCAACTACAAAAAAAAATAATTTTCTACCAGTTAAATTAATGCAAAGAAGACAAATTTTAAAAAATTAGTTAAATACACAGCTGATAAGATGAATTTTCAAAAAAGAAAATATATTATCTACCCAAAAAGACGAATTTTCAACAAAATACATTAATTTTACACAAAAAAGATGCATTTTTCAGCCAACACTATGAATTTGCAATAAAAAAGTGAATTTCCTACCAAATAATTAATTTTTCAGATCAGTAATTTAATTTATAACCAAATAGCTGAATTTTCAACCAAATAATTAAATTTTTATCATACAAATTAAATTTTTAACCAAAAATGGAATAGTTAAATTTTCAGTTTCAAAAATTAATTTTCAAACAAAGAATAAAGTGTCCACAAAACAATTGAATTTATCACCCGGAACCAAATAGTTGAATTTTAAACTAAATAGTTAAATTTTTAACAAAAAAAGAATAAGTTTTTAACCAAAAATGGAATAGTTATATTTTCAGTTTAAAAAATTAATTTTCAACTACAAAAAAAAAGAATTTTCTACCAGTTAAATTAATGCAAACAAGACAAATTTAAAAAAATTAGTTAAATACACAGCTGATAAAATAAATTTTCAAAAAAGAAGATATATTATCTACCCAAAAAGACGAATTTCCAACAAAATACATTAATTTTACACAAAAAAAGTTGCATTTTTTACCCGACACTATGAGTTTTCAACAAAAAAGTTAATCTTCTACCAAGTAGTTAGTTTTAAAAATAAATAGTTTGAATTTTAAGCACATAGTTTAGATTTCTATCAAAATAGTTGAAAAAGATTAATTTTCAACTAATAAGATTAAGTTTCGACTGAAACCTCGAATTTTCAACAGAATATATGAATTTCTAACTAAAAAGGATAAACTTTAACCAAATAGTTGAATTTGTAACTAAAAAGCTTAATTTTTTAAACTACAAATGTAAACCGAAAAAAAAACGAATTTTCAATCTAGTAGTTAAACTTTCCACCAACGAGATGAATCTTTAACCAAAAAGCTAAATTTTAAACAAAGTAGTTTATATTTTAACCAAGTTTTTCTTTACCAAAAAAGATGAGTTTTTAACAAAATAGTTGCAATTTCAACAAAATAATTAAATTTTCAAATCAAATAGTAGATTTTTTAACCAAAACAAAAATTCGTAACGTTGCCGCGCCCCCCCCCCCGCCTTCTACCAACCGTAGTTATTGGCGTTATTGGCATCAATTAAATTTAATTTCTCTGAAATGAACCAAAAGTTGCCAACAAAAAATCCTACAAATAAACTTGTCATAAAAATGTTTTAAAAACTCGACATCATGCACTCAGAGAAAAGATTGAGTTGATTCAACAAAACAGTTTGTTCAACCTTATTTGTTTGTTGAAACGGAAAAATTTGGTCAGCGCAAATAAACCTTTGGTTATTTTTAAAAAACACAACGAATTAATTTGTTCAGTTCAAAGTAATTATTTATTTGAGCATGTTTATTTGATTCAAGCAAATAAATGTGTTGAGCGGAATATATTAATTATTAGAAAATGATTTGGTTGAAGTAACGAAATAATTTGGTTGATTCTACCAAATACTTTCATTAACTACACTAAACATATCGAAACAGATGATGTCAGCCCACGCCGGTGACCAGTTTCCGTGTCGAAAAGTTTCTCATCGTACATCGCCGTCGTGTCGCGAATTAGTGAAAAAATACGAACAAATGGACACTAACAATGTCCACGTTTTTAAAAAACTCCGTTCTGAAAAAGTATGCAGCACATTTTGAACCTAAGTGCAACCTTTAGTTCGCACTGTTCACACCGGTGCAGGCAATCCAACCTCAAAATTCATAAGTTATGGACAGAACCCCACACAAATACGTATGGAAAAAGCCTTTCTGTCAAATTGGGTGAATGTTCGGACTTCTAATGCTGCAAGTGATGCTTATCAAAAGCTTTTGTCCTAGAATACAATTGTTTAAAAGTCAAGATCTAGATGCATTTTGATTGAACGAAACAACCAAAATATTTGTTGAATTAACAAAAAAATTTAGTTGAATTAACCAAAATATTTATTACAATCAACCAAAATATTTATTAAAATCAACCAAACTTTATTAACCAAAAAATTTGGTTAAATCAACCAAACATTTGATTGACCATATAGCAATGTATTTATTTGTTTGATCCAACCAAATTTTTGTTGAATCAACCAAACTTTTTTCTGAGTGTGCAAGAATGTAGACGATAGAACTATTTTTGTAAGTCTAACTATGATTATTTTATTGTAAATAAGGGTGCGCCAACTTAGTCTCCACGCCAACTTACAAGAAAATATCAAAATATCTCTGTGCAATAATTATGAAATAAAAGTTTCAGAATTCCGGAATTTTAAACTGTACAATTTTTAACAATTTCCAATTGTTTCTGTACAATTCTAATAAGTGATCAAAATAAAAAATGTGTTGCATCTCAAACACTTTCAGTATGAATTCGTTTAAATTGTGCATTATAAAATTTGATCATTTTGAGTTAAATGCGTAGTACTGAAATTATAGCTAAACATTTTTTTTCTCACATTTGTGCACTCAAGTCGGCGCTTTAGTGCGGGTGAAAATAAAATAGGTTATTACATTCAATTTGCAGGGTAATTTATTTTTTCGAATTTAAATCAGAGAGCAGAATATAAGAAAAAGAGTCAACATAATATCGCATATGTTCTAATTGAGAAAATAATAGAAGGTGTAAAAAAAGTTTAATTTTAAGAACTCAATACTAATAGTTAATAATTTGTACAATAATCTAATGTTTGAAATGAAAAATTGAAAATTCTATTTAAAAAAAGAATAAGTGTTTATTGAGATCGAAAAGTGAAAACAGAAAGAATAAACTACACCCTGTCGCATCTAAAGACCTGGAGTCTGTAATTATCTCGCGTAATCGTCTCCTTTGTTAACCCCCGGACGTTAATTAAAATCGTGCCCAATCGCGAAACTCTCTAGCACGTGGCTCGACTTTCCCTTAAAGGTCAACGTAATATTAAGAAAGGAAAATATTGTCTAATCAAATTCGATCGTCTAGTAACATTTCTCATTCCTCTGTACAATCAAATTTTTTATCAAAATCATACAAGAAATTAAACAAACTAAAGTCGCGGCCAAAAGTCGAGGCCCTTCACTTCTTTTGATTGCAACTCGCTCAAAAAAATCTTTAAACTGTTTAATTAAAAGAATCTGAAAGCTTGAAGTCTCCCGAATTAAGCAATATGATCACTTTCATCCTAAAAAAATGTTGTCAATAGCTAGAGGGCAAAACTTCCTAAAAAATAGGGTTTTCGATCACCTTTTTCAAGCGTCAACTTTCACCTGGTCCCAGAAAGTGGACGACGTTAGGAAAAATCTAAAAAAATTTCACAGATATTCTTTTAGCATTTTTTAATGCAATACATTTTTGAAAATTCCAAAATATTTAGTCATTTACTTGTTACGGTCCCTATACGGTCATGCCCGCGTCACTGCTGACCAATTAAAAAAAGGCCCGAAGAGCAGGAAGCCTTCGTTGGTTTGAATTGAGTATTTTAGTATGACGTCATGGGATGCATACGAGTTTTTGTAGAAAATATTCTAAAGGTAAAAGTAAGTCATAAATGTACGAATAGTAATACTTGTCAAGTATACAATGTATTTTCTCAGTCATGTTCCATCCTTTTGTGGATTGATAACCTTCCAGTTTCAGAAAATAAAATAAAATATCCAAAATTTGATGTTAGTGTATCAGATCGATTTGATCAGAATCGGGTACTCTAACTTCAAATTTCGAATACTTGATTGTATTTCGTGAAACTGAAAGGTCTTCAACCGATAAAAGGATGAAACAGAATTGCGCAGATGCATTCTATACTTGCAAAATATTACTATTCAGACCTTTATAACTTACTTTTAGGTTTAGAATATTTTTCCCAAAAAGGCGTATGCAGTCCTATGTAAATATGTACCCACTGTGCTAACTTTCCTGACATTTCCCCCTATCCTAGCATGATCGCGACGTCATGCTTCAATATTCAATAGTCCGCAAAATATTTGAGTCGTTTTTTGATTCTATCATATTGATTTTAGTTGGCAAATTGTACTATTTCAAGGAAATGTTATATTTGTCACGTAGTACGTCAACACAAACACTTGAAAAACACTGTCATGCATGATGCGCAAATGCGTACACATGCTTAGAGCGCGAGCATCGATACAAGGCCGGGGCAGCCAATGAACGTCGCTTGACAAAAATCACCTAACAACTCGCGGTAGAGTTGGGCCTCTCCAGCCTTGAGATATGCAAATGTTTACGTTTCGCGGCCCATGAAATGGGCAAGAGTTCACTGAACTTTTCTTGAAAACGAATGAATATAGGAAACCGCTAATGGCTCCAAATGTGCAGTTTTGTGATGTGAGTGCAGTGCAATAATTAAATTTTGGTAAAATCATTGTTACGCAAGAAATATCATTTTGAATATTTCTGACTTTAATCAGTGTTGGAGTGTAGCCAGCACGACAGGACAAATAGTTATAAAAGTATTTTCGATGACAATAGTAACGGAGTCGGCTTCCTTCTGGAGTTACTATTGTCATTGAAAGGGTACTTTTTTCCAGCGACTTGTCCTGCTGTGCCGGACCACGCGCCAACACTGATTAGATTCAGAAATTTTATTTCTTGCTTAACAATGATTTTATCGTAAATTTAATTATTGCACTGCACTCACATCACAAAACTGCACATTAGGAGTCATTAAGCGGCTTCATATCTTCATTCGTTATCAAGATGAAGTATTTGTAAATAAATCCTCGTAAAAATTAAATTATTAAATATTTTTGAATTTTGAAAACTGTATTACATTACAGAATGTAGAAAGAATATCTGTGAATTTTTTCAGATTTTTCCTAACGTCGAGCGCATTCTGGGAACAGGTCAGAGTCGACGCTTGAAAAAGGAGGCCGAAAAAACCCTGTTTTTTTTTCCCCCTCTCACTAATTAATTATAAGTGTGTAAAAAATTTTTTAAATTAGGAACTGTTGTTTTTTTAGATCAGTATGCTGGAATATTTTATTTTGATATGATAGTCTTCGCAGATTGCTGAAATTGAAGGTCCAATTACTCGGGCATGGATCAAATTAAAGGTCTTGATATTTAGATGCGTATTGAACAATAAAATTTACTATACCATACTGTTTTTTTTATAATCGAAGATTTGAAAAATGGGAAATGTTATTTTTTGACTGCTATGCCAGAATCTTTTCTTTTAGTTTGATCGTCTTGAAAATACAAATCTTTCTATCATTTAGTTCAATAATTATGGCAAGATTTTATTTTTATTCAAAAAAAGCTTTTATATTAATCTATATCCAACAGATAGCGGCTCTCCATTTTCCCTTCAGCCCTTTTTCCAAAATGAATTTTTTTGATTTTTTAATATCTTGATCGCTGAAAAATGTAAATGAATATTTGTCATGGCTTTATGAATGAAACGAGTTTAACTGTCAAATAATGTAGCAAAATTGTAAAGAGAGAAGTACGAAGGAAGAAAATTAATTTGCCTTTTAACACCAGCTGATTTCGTATTAGAATTTTTATATGCACGCTTTTTTGCAAACAACTGGAAGCTAGTACTATAGAATTCATAGCATCATTTTTAAACGAAATGAATAATTTTTGTTTAATTCAAAATGGATTCAAATTAGCAGAATGAATGTTTTGAACGAGCACTTTTAATTCAATTTCACTTTTTTCAGTATTTACCTTTTCCTTTTCACTAAATAAATCGAGATTTCTTGAAAGATTGGGAATTAATAAACACATGGATAACGGCAAAAATCGAAAACATCGATATTCAAACCGGACCAGAAATTGAGCTAAAATCGACAAAGTCACGAAGTGAATAATTTTTCAATATTTACAAAAACTTAACACATTCGTGTGGAATCGACACGTCTGATTGTAAAATAGTAAACTTCTGAGCAGATAATGCAGAGGTTTTTTTAAATTTGGTTGCTTCATATTTCTGTGTTAATAATTTAACTTTATCTATAATATGTTATTTTAAAAAAGGTTTTATACGCGAATGAGAGTTAAAATGGCAAAAATCGAGTAATACTATTTAGTTGGCTTGAAAAAAGTTCCAAAAATGGACTATTTTGTAGAATTTTTTGTTAAAACATGTAATTTTTTATAAAAAATGTACAAAATTCAACAAAAAAATACAGTTGCATACAAATAGCTAATTTTTTCTTGTTATATATTCAGAAGTTTTGAAAAGATTCCAAAATAATTTAAAAGTAAAAATATTTCAAAACATTCAAAACACAATGTAGATTTTTGAAGATGTCCAAGACAAAATTTATAAGCTTTTCAAGCATTTTGACAGGTTTTAAATGAATAAAAAATTTGTATCAAAATTCCTAGAAAAACTAAAAATATTTTTTTCTAAATTAATTGCAAAAGAATATTTAATAAGATTACCAAAATTTTCAAAAAAGAATCTGGATGATATTAAGGTAATTTTTTCACTTTTGCAGGATTTTCAAACAAAAATTGGGAAAGTTCCATCGAGTTCCAAGATAATAATATTATTATTAGATACCTGGAAAATTTTCAAATTATATTTTTTAAACAAATTTTTGAGAAAATATTTAAAAAGATTTCAAAACAAATTTTCATGTATAAATTAATTTTTCCAGCTTGAAATTGCTTAAAATGACATAATTTGGAAAATTTATCAATTTTTTTTATTCATTCTTCAATTCATAACACTGAAAATGATAGTGTGGATTTCTATTTTTCTTAAATATTTTAACTGTACACTGTATGATAGTTAAAAATTGAAATTTTGCAGTTTAACGGCTTTTAATTTAAAAATTTTCAATTGAAAGATTTTTAAAGCTTTAATTTGAAAAGTTTAAAATTCAAAAGTATTCCACTTTGAGTGTTTTAATTTGCGGTTCAGTTTTTATAACTTCAAATTAAAAAAAAAAAAAAAATTATTTGCAAGAGTTCGAATCTTTTAATTTTAATGACCGTGATCAATTCTTTCTCAATTGTTCAATTTTGATTTGCAGTCGAAAAGTTGTTCTTTTCGATCTAGGATAAGAAATATTAAAAATATTGCAAGCCCATAGTTTTAAATGACATATATGGTGTCCAATCGATTGCTATATATTTGAAAAAAAGCTTCGAACGTAAGGTTTTTTTTAATAACGATTATTCATTCTTGTCTTCGAATATTCTACCTATCCTTTATGGTTTAAACATAGAAGATTTTTTGTAATAGCGATATTTGTGTGAGAAAGGAGAGAAAGGCAGTCAGGAGCTTATAGCAAGGATTAGATGTGGGTGCATAGAGGGTTTTAATACGTTCTGGCTCTCTAGGGAGAAGTGGATGTGTGAACTGTGTGGGAAGGGGGATGCAAGAGTGCAGCACTGGTTGGAGGAGTGCGTAGAGGTGGAAACGAGTGGGATAAGCATGGAGGTATTGATGCATGAAAGGGGTGACAAAAGGGCAGTAGCATGGGTGAAGGGAGTGTTGGGTAAATTGGTGAAGAAGAGAAGGAAGGAGGAAGAGGAATGGAGAAGGAAAGATTGTAAATAGAAGAGGATAAACTGTAAATATTGTAAATAGTAGATAAGTATTAGGTATTAGCCGCGGAGGCAGAGTTTGGCAATGCGAGGCAAAGCGAGAAAGGAGGGACATGCGTGCGAGGCGAGGCGATGCGAGGAAGGCAAGGCGATAAGAGCGAGTGGCATTAGAGATAAGGTGTAGATGGATGTTAAGTTTTAAGGGTTAGTTTCAAGAAAATTCTGTGAAAAAAATGGAAGTGTAAGCAAGTCAATTTTTTGAGGCCAACAGGCTGAAAAAGAAACGTTTATCTATGTACAAATCCTAATTTAAAAATATCTTATTGCAATATTCTAAATATTTGTCATCCTGGGTCGACAAAGAACAACTTTTTGGCTGCAAAAGCTGTAAATTCCTGTAGATTCTTGTAGTTGTGAATTCTTGTAGAAAATTAAAACTACAATAATATAAAACAATGTACACAAAAATACAAGAAAAGTACAAAATTATTCTCAATGATAGAAAAAAGTTGTACTTTCCTGTAATTTAGGTTGCTCTTTTCATAAGTAAATTATTTTACAATTTTTGAAATTCTCGGTGATAGAAAAGGGTTGAAGCTCCACCAGATACTACCAGAGGAAACAGTTTCTAGGCGGTTGTTATGAAGGTGTCATGGGATCGTCCGGAAGGGAAAATGCAATACCTGTTGACCCCAATAACGTGATCCATATTTTTCCAGTCAACAGGGGTTATTGCTACTTGTGATAAATTTCAACCTGCTTCAAATAGATACAAATATCTGGTTCCCTAGAATCTAATACATTTAGGTAATCCATTACAGCTTCCTGCATAAGCGACCATTTATTCTGAACTATTCCTTCATTCGAGGGATTCAGCACCAAGGGGTTTGTTTTCCATTAGCTTCTTCGATGATATCAGCTACTCTTTCCCAAAACATGATTTATAAAAATCTAACTGCGAAATACCTAAACTTATTCATTTCTACCATTTGTAGTAATTTCGATGTATCAAGTCTGATAATACACAAATAAATACAATTCTAATAACTAATAAAATCCTTATTTTCAGTATAATTTAGTGAACCATTGTTGAGCCTTGTTACGAAGTTTCTTCAATGATTTTGATTAAAAGTAAATCTTTCAAATAAAATGTATCAAAATGTACAAATTTTTTGCATGTTTTTGAAAGCACGAAACTTATCTCCTGAAAATAGGTCCCATGATCTTGTTTATTACAGTTGTTTAATAATGCACGATTCTAGGGTATCAGGTCATAAGTGCTAAAACACCATCTTTTATGAATTTATTTTTAATAGCTCAAAAATTCTTTCAATTCAAGATATATAGCTGTATCTATTTGAAATCAGAGAGGTACTTCAAGTGTGCCCACCGTGGTACCTACCTACCTAATTTAAAATGGATCCAGTCTGCTAATAAACATTTAATGAATTTTTATATTTTTAAAGATGCATCCGTTAATATTATTTAAGATTACATTTCAAAAAATAATTTTATTAGCACAGATGTCCAAAGCCACAAAAATACAAAAAGTAAATCCTTGGATGCATAGCTAATATTGTCCCAAGCCCAACTTTAAGATACTATAGTGGAGTATAGGAAGTAGGTAAAATTTCAAATTTCGTGAGTTATTAACACTCTTAAATTGTTGTCTTACTGCAATCCGACCAGTTTTTGTTCAATCAGAAAATCTTTAACAAAATGACAGCCATGAAGAGACACAAAATGTTTATTCACCTTGCTTGTTATAATTAAAAAAAAATTTCATTGTAACGATGCCGAATTTAAATAATTTTAAATCAATTGCATATGAATATCAATGAAAAAAATCTTTTGTTGTCGCTTTTTCTCAATGATTTGTATGCATAATAAAATTGACCAAAATGTAAGATTTAATACTGTAAAATTCTATTATTTATCCAAAGCCAGATATATTCTGCGGAATTAAAATTTGTATTTTACATGAGCAAACTTAACTTTATTGTCAAATATCAATCAAAAGTTTTATTTTTACAAAAGGTCAAGAGTTACTATTTTTCAATATGTTCATTGCATTATTTAAATTTAAATAATTATTATTGAAACCCAAACATGCATAATAACATGTTCGTTATTCACAAGAGCTTAAAATTTTGAAGTACTTGGTTAATTTAATTTTCTGTACAGAAATTTTTAGTAATTTCCAACCAACTAATTAAACTTTTTAAATAATGAGTTCTGTAAATTAAGTTACTTACTAAAACATGACATTTATAAACGCTCATTTTTTTCATTTTCGAAGCTTAAAAATGCTGAAATTGTTAAATAATTTATTTACCATTTAATCAGTTACTTCACGATTAATGTCATTTTTCTTATAAGAAAATAAAATTAATCTAATATTTCAAGATCCAAATTTAAGGGTATCGAGTAATCAAATTTGCAGTAACAGGATTGCTACAAAATCCGAATTTCGATATTCTCTGACATTCTCTGACGTTTCCTTGACGAATTTTTCATTTTCCTTGGCCGTTCTTAATTTTTCTTTCAGTTATAAAAACAACCTTACTCCTAGGAGGTCAAAAATATTAATTTAACATTCTTTTTGTAAATATATTTTAAAACATTTTAGTGACAAGTCATACAGAATTTTATAAGTGGTAATTCGCAAATTACGTAAGACATACGTAAAATATATGAATTTTCAAGAAAATAGTCGAGTTTTCAACTCAGAAAGATAAATTTAGAACCAAAAATAGAAGAATTACATTTCCAGTTAAAATAATTAATTTTCAACCAATATAAAGGGAATTTCCAACAAAACAGTTAAATTTTCAAAAAAGTGATGAATCTTCGATAAAATAAATGAATTCCATAAAAAATTTAATTTCCAATAAAACACAGTTGAATTAAACCAAAATGTACGAATTTTCAAGAAACTATTTGAATCCCCAACGAAAACAGACTAATTTTTTAACCGAAAAAAGGAATTTTCAACAAAAGAGTTGAGTTTTTAACCAAGAAAGATTTTTCAGTCTATAAAGAAAAAAAATCTCATCTAAAATGTTGAGATTTCAAGACAAAAAGACGAATTTTGAACATAAAAAATAAATTCAACACTCAAAAATATGCATTTTCTAACAAAATAATTTAATTTTTCAATCTAAAAGAGACGCGTTTTTAACTAAACAGATGAATTTTTATATTTTTAGTTGAAAAATGAACTATTAATAAAAAAACTAATTTTCAACCAAAAAAAATCAATTTTTAACCAAATTTTGAATTTCAAAAGGAATTATCAACCTAATGGTAATATTTTCGGCCAAGGAAATGAATTTTCAACCAAAAAGGTGAATTAGTCACCAAAAAGATTAATACTCTATTACAAAAGACAATGTTTCAACAAAATACAGAAATTTGCAACCAAACATGGAATAGTTGAATTTTCATTTTAAAATATTAATTCACGTTAAACAAATTTTCCACAAAATAGTAAAATTTTGATTAAAAAAAAAGGTTTCTCAACTAAAATGATGAATTATCAACCAAAAAAATGAAGTTTTAAAAAAGTAGGTCTACTTTCAACTAATTAATCTTGAAAAATATGAAAAATCTCCGATGTGTGTAAAGTTTTGAAGTGAAA
Organism: Andricus curvator; assembly: GCA_932195095.1. NCBI lineage: Eukaryota > Metazoa > Arthropoda > Insecta > Hymenoptera > Cynipidae > Andricus > Andricus curvator. The sequence continues at coordinate 206,536 of CAKNYM010052825.1, forward strand.
TATGTCATATTGTAGGATTAAGCTGTAAAGAGAAACTTAAACTTTTATAGAACTATCAAAAATTAATCGCTTGTGGTAAATTTTGTTTTTAATACTATTATTTAAATGTAAATAATGTCAATGATCTTGAAATTTAAAAATAAAATTTTGATATGAAAATAAAATAATTTAATATATTTATGTGACAAATATGTCCAGAAAACATGGTAAATGAAATCTTACAGAAAATTCCAATCAAATTCAAATAATTGAATTTAATTCTATCTTGATGAAGTTCATCTGGAAATATCCTAAAAATGTATTTTTTATGTTTTTTAAATGTGAAAAACAATATTGAAAGTACGATATTGGATCATTACAAACGCTTCGAGACATATTTTGTAAATAAGAAAAAAATTTGCTAATTTCAAAGAATTGTAAATAAATGAAAAAAATGGTGTCACTCATACTGAATTTACTGGAATTTTCTAGCTATAATAAGGAAAATTCTGTAAATTATACACAACGTTCTCGAATCATATAAGATTTTCTGTAAAATCTATAATAAAATTTTGGAAAATGAACCGAGGTGTTTGCTAAAGAAAGGATAATTAGTGCGCTCAGAGTGCACACAATAGAATGGTAAAAAAAAATTTTCTCGAATTTTTATGCACATGCCCCGGAAATTTGTTCAATTCCACAAATAAAAAAAAAAGAAATCCATTTGAATCGAGTTGAAACTCAACGCTTTTCTTCACAAATAGCCATAGAATACAAATGAAATTTGACTTCTTGAATATCACCCCATAAGTTTGTTTTATAGGGTTTCAAAAAAACCCATGAGTGAAAAAATTGGTTTTGCGAGTTTTTTCTGCTAATTATGAATTTTTTGCATTTTTCAAAATGCAAATTGTTTCTAGTACATGAAATACTACTTTATACTGAAAATTAGATGTTGAAAAAAATTGTTTAAACACATTATTATTGTTTTTAACAATTTTCTCTTTGAATAAAGATAGAAAGTCGCGGGGTTTTCAAAAATTTTCCACTTTTTGTCAAATTTTCAATTAGAGTAAGGTGATACTTAATCAATGTTAACAAACTTAATTGTTTTAACGATTTATTATTATTGGTAATAATATTCTCTTAGAATAATGCTAGAAAATTACAGTTTTTTCAAAAATTGTCCACTTTTTGTCCAATTTTCAATTAAAGTGAGTTGAATAATAAATCAGAGAACAGAACTCTTAAACTTTTTGTCAACTTCTCACTTCTTGAGGTAATAATTAATGCAAGTTGACTAACATGCTTATTTAAACGATTGATTATTGTTTATAACTACTTTCTTCCAGAGTAATGCTAGGTGTAGGTGGAAGGACTAGGTCTGTAAATGACTTGTAAAAGTTTTGTATTAAATTACAACAAGAAGTTTATTGCAAAGCGTAAAAGAAAAATTTGAAATTGATGCTATTTTGATATACCCCCCCCCTCCAGAAAAATATATTCACGAAAAAGAAAGAGATTGTTTAAAATATGTTTCTCTCTAATGTTTATTTCACTAAGTGAAAAGTGGACAAAAAGTTTTAAAATTTAGAAAATAACCGCAACTGTCTGGAATTTATATGGATAAAGATAGTTGTAAACAATGAGAATTTGTTTAAACAATTATTGTTGCTCAAGTTAAATAATTATTAAGTCACTTTAAGTGAAAAATAGACAAATAGTTAAAAATTTAAGAAAAAACCACATTTTTCTACCATTAAGCTAAGACTAGTATCAACATAGAAGAGGATAGCTATGAACAATGATAATTTGTTTAAACAATCATTTTTGCTATATTAAATTATATACTCACTCACTTCAAATGAAAATTGAACGAACACTTTAAATTTTCAGGAAAAACAGCAATTTCTAGCATTATTCAAAGAATCTTTATTCTAAGAAAAAATTGCTAAAACAATAATAAATTGTTTAAAAAATTTAGGTAAACATCTAATTATCAGTATGAAGTATTATTTTATGTACAAGAAACAATTTTCATTGAAAAACCCACAAAAAGTCATAATTAGCGCCAAAAACTTGAAAAATACATTTTTTCACATATGGGGTTTCTTTGGAACCCTAATAAGCAGCCTTATGGGAGTGCTATTTAAAAAGTAATATTTTATTGCTATTTGTGAAGAGAAATGTTGAGTTTCAACTAGATTCAGCTAATATTGACGATTCTGAATGAAATTTACAAAAAACGTCTTTTTTTCTTATGGGAAATACGTGTTAAACTTTATGGGGCTTGCGCCACCTCTAAATATAATTGTTTTTCAAAACAAAAAAATGGATTTATTTTTGTGTGAATTCGAATAAATTCCTGGGCGATATGCATGAAAATTCGAGAAGTGCATTAGAATCGGCGAACTAGATATCCTGGTCTAGGCAGACTCTACTTGATCTCAAGAAGCCCCCTTTTGCTGTCATGGATAATCACTCCAAAGAAACGAAGCTTCGAAAAGATTACGAAATGCACTTTCATTAGAATTGGATTCAAAAGGGTCATTATTTCATGTTTCACTAAATTGGCCTTTCTATTTAATAGCAAACTCTTTTCATTACTGACAAACAATAAGATAAAAAGTAAACTTTTCCCAACTCTTACCCGATTTTGTTAAAAAATTACGACTCAAATATTTATAAGTTTTAATTTTAGCTGAGGGAAGTTTGAGAATCCCGGAGGAATTGAGGTGGAATATCCAGAAGATTAAATCTGATGAAAAATTAAAATTTAGAGGCTTTTGAAATATCCATTTATGAAACACTAGTTGAACTCGCATTATAGAAGCAGAGTAGAATTCTGGTAATTTCAATGTTATAATACTACATTGTTTGAGACCCTTTTGTATCCAAATAACCGCTACTATAAATTTCTGCCTGAATAGAATTTGTTGGTATGAATGCAATATTATAATGTGTATTATTAGATAAATTCTCTTGTCAGTTATATATTCTCGAGCAAATTACTTTTGACTATTATTTTATATGGCAAAGTTTATGTGGTTAACATAAATTTGTATTATTTTCTTCTATGTGTTGACAAAGAAAATCTAAATCCAATTTAAAAAGGGCTCAACCAATCTTTATGAAAACTTAACTAAAAACCTCTTTCTAACTTTACTACTTTGACAAGTATGAATGTTGCCATTTAATTACATTCTTGAACATCATACAAAATTTCATTTGAAAAATTTAATTTGAAGAATACCAAAAAATTCTTGAAATCAGAATGGTATATATTTTTATAAATGTTCAAATATTTGCAAAAAGTGTGCATTATTTTTTCAATTTATTTTTATTTGAAATTTGATGCTCTTTCAGAATTTGGATATATCTCAAGTTGTCTAAAATAGTTGTTGATCTGAAATTTTTCGTATTTTTTATGGAAAAACTCCTGAAAGAGTCGATTTTATCCTCAGTAAAAGTATCAAATTTCCACGAAATCTGCGCATTACATTTGGAACTATTTTTTTTGTAGGACTCAGAGATCCTTCTCTGTTTAAGCAATTTCTTCATATGAAAGCATCAATTTTATAGGCATTGGTACCTCGTTTATTTTATTTAAAAAAAAATTTTTTTCAATAATCTAATTACAACCAAAAAATTCAAATCAATAGGTTGGTCGTGAAAAAATATCTTAAATATAAAAAGTGCCTGGAATTAGTCAATCAACTGAAAGGTTTCAGGCCACCCTGAAAAATGTATAATTTCAATAAATGTATATTATCACAATTCATCTCGCAATTCATAATGTGATAGAAAGTACATTTTTAGATTTAATGTTGGTGAACAATTTTTTGATTGAACATTTCATTGCACATTGTGTCGTTTGGCCAAATCACACTTTTAGAGTCATTTTTACAATCTCATCTCAATGAGAAGATATTGGTTTTATGTAAAAAATGACTCTTGCGGATTTCATCAAATGTTGACGTTCTGAGGCCCCCTGAGTCAGAAAAAACAGTTATCGGATAACTCTTGAAAGACTAATCGGATTGAATTGTGCTGTGGCACACAGTTTTAGAGGCCAAAAAGAAAGATCTAGTTTATTGACCAGATATTTTGGATGAAAATTCGAGAATTTAAAGCATTTCCAAATTTTTAATGCCATTTTTTTTAATTTAAAAATTCTATGGACGTATATTTTTAGTACTTGGAAACTTGAATAATTTATTTTCATGACTTTTTTCGATCAAAAGAAAATTATCAGAGTTATAGCATTTTCAAAATCCAAAAACACAAACGAAAATTAACATTTTAAGCCAAACAACGCACAGTATGAACAAAAGTCAAAAAAAAGAAAAACGTTGCTTTCTGGAAGCCCTACAAGATTATCGAAAAATCAAAAATTCCATTTTGCGGTCAAACAATGCAAGATACGAAAAAAGATGAATCGACAAAAGTTGTGCGTCGAAAAATGATCTACAATGTTGTTATTATCCACTTTTTGATTTGACGCGTAGTTTTCGTTTTATTCGTAAAAAAATATTACAAATAAACAAATTAAATTTTTGGACATAAAGACAAGAGGTACAATAAAATGTTTAATAACAAAATTGTTTTCAAATTAGATCTCAAAATTTACTTTTAACCTTTCTTTTCACGAGACACGTGATGAGAATTTGTTCGTTAGAGCCGAAGGAGCTTTAACGAAAGATAATTCACAATCACTAAATTTTAGTTGTTGATGGTTTGACCTTTATTTTAAAAAGTCTTATGCAAAAATGTGGAAGATGTACGAAAAAAAGAAAAAAAAAGATTCAACATCCTAGTAAAAGAAAATTTTTACATGCCCATATATATCCAGTAAAGTGGAGTCGTCTGGCGGTAATGTACTCATGTTGAAGGACTTAAGGCGCTTCAAACGAGCCTCGATTTCGCTTGATCCACTATACGTCTAAAAGGATGAATTGTTGAACGTAACATTTTTATCACATAATCTAAAGGCAATTATACCGGTTTGGACAGAAAGCTTTTTCCGGGAAATGTATTTTTTTTTGTAATTGAAAATAGAGTGCTTTTTGCGCCGGAAACCGACAACGTACTACGTTGGACTGCAGGTGTTGCCGGTTTCAAGCGCAAAAATACACTCCATTTTCAATTGCAAAAAAAAACAAGTACATTTTCCGGAAAAAGCTCTCTGTCTAAACCGGTACAATTGCCTTTAGATCATGTGGTAAAAATATTACTTTCAACAGTTTATCCCTTTAGACGTATAATGGATCAAGCAAAACCGAGACTCGTTTGAAGCGCTTTGAATGATACTTTAGCAGCGAAGGTGACCCGTGCATAGACCTCTGTTTTATTGGATTTTCAAAATAAAAGACATACATAGCACAATAGGTTTTAACCTCAGTGTGACTTAAATGGACCAGCCTAACAAGACAATAATAATAATAATATTGCTAAATCAAATCGAGTGTTACAATATTTGAATTCTATTTCAAGTTTCATTCAGCTTGAATATCATTAATTTAGTTGATTTTGAACATTGCCAAAATAAAATCCAAAAATTTCAATGATTTTAATATTGAAAGCTCACAAATGGGAATGAAAAAACTTGTAAATTAGTTTGTGGGTGATTCTAAACCAATCTATTCAGATTATTACATTTACACAAATAGGAAAAAGAAACAATCCAAAAATTTTCATGTATTTTTAAAATTGCTAATATTCAATGCATTCTTCTCACAAACATTCTTTTAATACAAAAATTTCTTTCAAGAAATTGAGGTAAAATCATTGAGACTCAATTGAAAGAAATCAAAAAATATTCATAAACAAACCCTGCAGACTGGAACGAATCATGAGTTTAGTGTCTCTATTTAAAAATTTTTTAATGAAGATCGAACAGAAATCTATTTTATCATGAATAATTTTATGCACAATTAGCATGAAAAAGATTCACAATTAAAAAACAGATCTCTAAACTACCTCACTTTTCGGCTCATTAGAGACAAAAATAACCAAATGAAAAAAGAGGAAGAAAAATAGAAAAAGTCAACCAAAACCAACCTCTCACTTTTTACTTTCTCCGTCTTTTTTATACTACCTGGGAACCACCATGTTACGGGGCCAATTTAGACCCCTCGTCAGGGATTATTTATAGGAAACTACAAGCTATGATTAATATATTTGTATGCTAATTGAAAAAATCAAACCTAATACCTGCAAATACAAATTAAAGATC
>CAKNYM010052825.1:213149-227926 GCA_932195095.1 Andricus curvator
ATATAATACGTGTACACTCACATAAAAATATACACACAACATATATCCCTTTTTTTAAAAAAGATAACTTAATCTAACTTTGCATTCATTAGTGAAAAATTGATTTTCAGATCACTTTTGATATCTTATTTTTGTATTTATTTCTGAATAATTGCTAATACAGAGCTCACCAATGAATTTCTCGTTGAAATTTACTTCAGGAATTACACTGACCTCTTGGAAAACTTTGTTAATTTCAAATAACCTTTAACTGACCTGGAACGTTACAATTGACCTATGACTTGGGTACGTACTTGAACGTAGTATTTTTCGCTCTATCAATTGCAGATGTGAAAAAAGGGGGTTTCCATTTTTAAAAAAACAACAAATTTGACCTTCAAAAAGCCATGAAGGTCAACTTCAAGGTCAAAATAAAGGTCACCATTGAATTCCCCGTTGAAAAATACTTCAGGAATTGCACGGACCTCTTGGAAAACTTTTTTATTTCAAATAACCTCTGATTGACCTTGAACTTTACAATTTACCTATGACTTGGGTACGTGTCTAAACGTAGAATTTTCCGCTCTATCGATTGCAGATGTAAAAAAAGGGGGTTTCTATATAAAAAACAAAGTTGACCTCCAAAAAGCCATGAAGGTCAACTTCAAGGTCAAAATAAAGGTCACCATTGAATTTCCCGTTGAAATTTACTTCAGGAATTGCACTGACCTCTTAGAAAACTTTGTTCATTTTAAATAACCTTTAATTGACCTTGAACGTTACAATTGCCCTATGACTTGGGTACGTATCTGAACGTAGAATTTTCCGCTCTATCGATTGCAGATGTAAAAAAAGGGGGTTTACATTTAAAAAAACAAAGTTGACCTTCAAAAAGCCATGAAGGTAAACTTCAAGGTCAAAATGAAGGTCACCATTGAATTCCCCGGTGAAATTTACTTCAGGAATTGCACTGACCTCTTCGAAAACTTTGTTAATTTCAAATAACCTTCAATTGACCTTGAACGTTACAATTGACATATGACTTGGGTACGTATCTGAACGTAGAATTTTCCGCTCTATCGATTGCAGATGTAAAAAAGGGGCTTTTCATTTAAAAAAACAAAGTTGACAAAGTTTTTTAATTGTGAATCTTTTTCATGCTCATTTTGCATAAAATTATTCATGATAAAATAGATTTCTGTTCCATCTTAATTTAAAAAAAAAATTGTAAATTAGCTTCTCCATCCTGCACTATACTGACCACTAATCAGAAATTAAAAGACGCCATAAACACGCATCTGCTTGGGTTTAAACACAGAGTGACGCAAAAACTAATAACCTTAGTTTTCACGACGCCATGGCTAGAGGAGGCATGGTAATTAGGTAGTTTGCTAGAGGCAGTATACTGCCCCCTGCACCCCCCCCCCTCCTCATCCCACTCCGACATTGCTGGAATGTTTTATCAACGGGTCCAAAGCTTTGATACCGCATTACGTTTAACTAGAGCCCTGTCATCAACGTGGCTTTGTCCCCCCTGTATACAAATATATGTATGTTTTTATGCGTTTTTTTTTTAAATGAAGAGTCAAATAAATTGGAATTGCCGAAACGTAACAGTTTGGAGATAGAAGCATACCGTATTATTATCGTTAACGAACATTTCATAAATCGTAAGGAAAACCTTTCATTTTTTTCGTTGAAGAAATTTGTTTTTCTGCTGTGTTTGATTTTTTCTTTTTTTGTACTGCAGCAAGTAAAACAACTCGGAGTGCTCTAAATATTTCAGGAAGTAAACGAGACGAGAAAACGAGTTTAGAAAGTGAATTTCAAGAGTGAATTTTCTGCAATTCGCTTGTGTGATAATGTTTTTGTATTGCTATTATAATATTATTTTTTATTTTATGGTATATATCCGCTTTGATACATGGTATTGTTAAAGGCAAGTCATTCTATCATCGAAGTTGGGGAGTGCACGGCTCGGTTATATTTGGATGGGAGCCGTGGTTCTGAATGTATTTTTCACTCTCGAACTAAAATAGTTATATTAAAAATAATAGTGTAGCGGCTACAAAATTTCCTCTTAGGGTGAATGAACTTTCTATTTGTTGGGTGTGTTTTATGTAAAAACTTGGTCAGTCCACGTAAGATATTTGCGATTTGCACACTCACAAAAATATTTAATCTTGAATTGAACTAACTGTTTCTTCAACATAATTTTGTTCATTTCATTAAAAATAACTTCTAAATGCAAAAAACAATTTTATTATTCAAAAAAATGAAGAAGCTCACTTTTTATAAGGCTTAAAATGGTTACAGCCCAATATGAAGAAGGCATTTTTGTTAAAGTTGGATTTTTGAATCACGATCACGGTCGCATTTTTATAATGTAATCAAGTGATCTGATAAGAGCAGTATGCCTCATTTGACATACGGGGCAAAGCCTAGTTTTTACCCCATCATCTTCGGACGGGGTCGCAGCCAAGTGCAAGATGAGGCAATCTTCAACTTAGGGTGGTATCCGAACCACCAGAACCTCGGTAAAAGTACATCGAAAAATTATCAGAGGTACTGGCTCCGGGATCAAACCTAGAACCTTTAACGTAAAGTCCGAGCGCCTAACCGCCTGAGCCACCGATGCTTCCTCCAGAGAAGTGAGGAAGGGAATTGTACAAGGATGTATAAGGAGGGGGGGGGGTATAGATTTCTAGATTATTATAGAATGACCGTGTTGTTTATTAAAGAAAAACGTTCGTTCCGCAACACCGCTCCGACCCAGGTCGCTGATCAATCTTCCTAGCAAGCAACGCAGGTGAAGAGCTTCACAAAGTAATTTTGTAAAGCTCTCCTTGAATTTAAGAAACTTTTTCATTGAAACAAAAAACCACTTCTTTGAACTAAAGGCATTTCTCTGAACGAAAAGAAATTACTTTGAATCAGAGAAACTTTTCTTTGTTAATTAAATAAATGTGGAATCTCAATGAAATTGGGTTTAGGAAATTAAATGTGTTAATAACAATTAGTATTTAGCTTGAAGAACGTACAATTTTATCATTTCTTCAGGGCCAACAATTGTGCGTAGGGCGAAACACTTTTGTGCAACCTGAATTTAAAAGCAATGTGGTTCGAATTTAAAAGTGTGTAAGTTGACATCAAAAAGTGTGCAAAGGAAAATGAACTTTATTTCCTGAGATAAATTTCGACTTTTCTGAACTAATATTTTTTAGGTATTGGAAATGAACTTTAATGTTTATTCAAACTATTATTCTTCAGTCTATAAATTATGGAAGTTCCTTAATTCGAATTGAATTAACAGAACCCAATAAGAAAATCCAACTATTTTTGGTTGAAACTTCACTTTTTTCGGTTAAAAAGTCCATTATTAAATTTTTGGTTAAAAATATATCTTTTTTGGTTACAAATTTTATTATTTGGTTACAAATTAAAATATTCTTTCGAAAATTCAGCAACTTTATTTTTAAAAATTTCCTTTCTTGGAATGAAACTTCATAACTTTTTGTAGAAATTTTATTTATTTTTTTGTTTAAAAATGCAACTCTCTGGTTAAAAGTGAAGAAGTGTCTCGTCCTGAATTTTCGGGACGACTATTTCACCCCTTTTTCCAACTCCACTAATTTTTCGCGACGACTTCATTATACGACAGCATAAAACTTAATCTTTCTTTGTTGAATATGCAGTTTTTTGTTGATTATTCAAATTTTCGGGTTACAAATTCAAGCGTTTTATAGAAAAAATCGTATTTCCAGCACGAAGATTCAACTATTTGGTCGAAAGTTGAAGTACTTTGTTAGAAACTTATTTTTTTTAGTTGTGGATTCATCATTTTCGTTTAAAATTCATTTATTTGGTTAAATATTTAATTTTTGTGTTGAAAATTCATTAATCTAACTGCAAATTTAACTATTCCGTATTTGGTTGAAAAATTATCTTCTTAGTTAAAAATTCAACTATTTAGTTGAGCATTCATGTTTTTTCTTGAAAATTTGTCTTTTTTGATAAAAAAAATCATATTGATGAAACTATTTGGTTGAAAATTCATGTATACCATTAAACCATTTCCCTTTCAGGGTAGGCGTGACACTACCCGATTCGGGTAGTGTTTCTAGGTTTTTCTTGTAGTTATAAATAACTACAAGTGTGGGCTCACCACACCCACGATGTGCCAACAGCACTCATGTCAGTATTCTTGAAAGGTCACCCATCCAAGTACTAACCGCGTCCAACGCTGCTTAACTTCAGTGATCTGACGAGAACTGGGTTTTTCAGCGTGGTATGTAATTTGTTGAAAATTGGTCTTTTTGGTTAAATTCAACTGTCTATTATTTTAAATCAAAATCTTTTTCAGTTGAAATATGAACTATCACATTTTTCCTTAATAATTAATATTTTTTGTTTGAAATATCCATTATTATATTTTTCGTTGAAAACTCGTTTTTTTTATTGAAATTTTTTTTTTTAATAAAAGTTAACCTACTCCATTTTTGGTTAAAAATGATCTTCTTCAGTTTAGAAATTGAACTATTTGGTTGGACATTTACGTATTTTATTAAAAATTCTTCTTTCGTGTTAGAAACACCCTTGATTAAAAATTTGAACATTTAGTTGAAAATGTATGCATTTTGTTGACAATTTGTCTTTTTTGGTTGAATTCAACTATTTTTTATTTAAAATTTTAATCTTTTTCGGTTGATATATGAACTATTACATTTTTGGTTGAAAATTATTCTTTTTTGGTTGAAATATCAACTATTACATTTTTTGTTATAAATTCATTTTTTAGGTTCGAATTCATCTTTTCATGTTAAAAACTAATCTTTTTAGGTTGGAAATTCATCTCCTTGGTTGAAAGTTGAACTATTTTCTTAAAAACGATTTCAATATTTGGTTTAAAATTCAACTGCTTGATTACAAATTAACTTTTCTGTTGAAAAGTCATATTTTCGGGTTAAAAGTTTAACTGTTTTGTAGAAAACTCGTTTTTTAACAAATTCATTTCTCTTAATGTAAATTAACCTATTCCATTTTTTGGTAAAAAATGATCTTCAGTTTAGAAATTGCACTATTTGGTTAAAAATTTATGTACCGTAAACCGGGGCTAAGCGGTGGACCCTTTATTCTTCATTTCTGAATGCGATATTTGCATTTATAGGTAAAATATATAGAAGCTTGAAACTAAGCATTGTAAAACTTTAGTTCCAAACCCTAGGAGAAACAATATCGAGTTTCAAATCCAGAATTAAACGTGTGCCGCTTTACCCCACATATCTGCCGCTTATCCACTGTTTATGGCAATTTGTTTTAAATTCGTCTTTTTTGGTGGAAAATTAATCTGTTTGGTTGACAGTTCAACTACTTGCTTAAAAATATATCTGTTTTGTTGAAAATGTGTCGCTTTTGATAAAAAATTAATCTTTTTGTTTGCAAAATTTGACTTTTTGTTTACAAATTTGAGGTATTTTGCTGACAATTCGTCTTTTTTAGTAGAAAAGTAATCTTCTTGGTTGAAAATTAAATGATTAGGTTGAAAATCCAACTGTTTTGTAAAAAGCTCGCCATTTTTTATTGCAAATTCAATATTTTGAACGACATTTTTGTTCTTTACTGTCTGAAAAATATTTCTTAGTTTACAATTCGTCTTTTTATTCGAAAACTCATATATTTCGGTAAAAACTTTTTTGTTTGTTTGTCCAATTCAACTGTTTTTTATTTAAAATAAAAGTCTTCATGAATAAAATATCAACTATTACTTTTGTTGTTAAGAATTAATCCTGTTTGTTTAAAAATTAAACTGATCAGTTAAAAGTTAAACTACTTTGTTAATTCATTAAAAAAAAAGAAAAAATTACCCCCCCCCCCTCCCAAAGCCTGAATTATCTGACAATATTTTTGAATGACCCCTAATTAATTTCACGAAAAAAACTTAGTCGGAAAAAAGTACGTCAGAAAGGGGGGTACACACCCTAATTAAAAGGTGCACGCGGTTTAAAATTTCAGGAAAAAACTTGACGTAATTTCTGCACAGCCCCTCAGTTAAAGTTGTGAGTACAATACATAATTGCCTTGGATTTCGTGCATTTTTGCGTTATTTTTTATTTATTTATTTTTTTTGTGATGTTGAGAGAAATCATAGTCGACTCTTGCATTTCTGAGTGCTGAAGGATCCTAACTGTTTGGAACAGGTACTCATGTGTTCAGTGTATGCACATACAAACTTGTCCCGAGGATATTTCCATGTTCTCTCTGCTGACGAGAAACGAGAGAACGAACATTCTAGTTACTGCCAGGGGCACGCGTTAGATCGAATCCCAAGGGTAATTTAAATTCAGGGGTCCCAGGGTTTACGGTCGTGGAAATAAGACATTAAAAATTAAAATAGACAGATTGGAATTTATAATAAATTCGGATTAAAGTTATCAATTATTTACAGGGGATTCGTTTTCAAGGTCTCGCTAACCTCTACCATTTGAGGGAAACACAAGGCCATCTGGAAATTTGAGATTGACTTTCCTCTAATCCAACCTTGCGTACTTTTAATGGTTAATTTAAAGCAAATCTTTTTTCACAAACGTTGAGAATTCTTTAGTTATAGTGGGTTCCCATATTTCCATTTATTTATTGAAAAAAAAAAGATTTTTTATTTTAATTTTTGAAAATAATGGGGTCGTTGCATGAATTTTAGGTAATATATTTTTTAAATACTGCATAATATTTTGAACATTTTAGTGCATTTAAAAAAAATTTGTATACTTCATTGTCGAGAAAAAAAATGTTAAGAAAATTATCGAAATCCCGATTCAAAAACTCTGTGACCTTGAAACGTCACTTTCCAAAAAGCGCGTAACCAATCAGAACAATGATCCATTGACTAACGAAGTATCTAGCAGACAGCTGGCGAAAATTCAATTTACAATTTCTAACAGAGATATTGGTTTACTTATAATTGGCGAAAATCAGGAGCCAGTCGTAACAAAATCTCACTAAAAAAATACAATTTTGCTTAAAATATAAAACCTAAAAAAAGATAGTAAGGAATAATATCATTCAAGTGCGTGAGAATGAGGTGTTTCCAAAGATAGCCTCAAATTTTAGTCAATCATATGTTCGGAATCACGAGCACACGTTAGTCAGATTTCTTTCGCTTTATACATTTCACAAGTATAATAATGGCAGCCTCTTCAAAACAAAAAATGTTTTGTACCTAAGGAACTGCAATAGCAAAGATGATCTACACAGAATATTTATAAGGTTGCTTATGGGCACATAAATGAGAAAGAAATGGGCCGAAGCCGTTGGAAGAACCGGTAAAGATATTTTTGCAATAGACAATTTGAACATAATTTAAAGAATTTCAAACTCTCATTGCTGAATTTTCTGATCAAGAATGTTTCAAATCATGTTAATTTTTTAAAAGTAAAAATTGTAGGCCCTTCTTTTTACTTTTAAAACACGTTCAAAATAATCAACCTTACAATAGGTTATGTTTACTGTTTACACGTTCAATCGCTAGCGGCCATATTATATTCCCTCACCAACCGGACAGCCGCGCTACTCAGAATGAAGTACTTCCGAAAATGTGCCCAATTTTCCCGCAAAAATTCAAAAAGTATACTTTTTGAACATTAAAACAAAAATTTAAACATCATTGAAAAAAACTTTCCTTCCGTAGTTACATTATTTTTTTGGTATTCTTTTAATTTTACTGAGAAAAAAAAATTTGAAAGTATGCAACAACCCCATTGTCACGATCTTATTAATACACAGCTCCACAAAAAAGTAGCATGTTCGACGGACCAGACTAGTCAATTCTTGCGTTTTTTGGGTCGCTGAATCCGAATCCAAAGTCGGAATGCCGAAGTTGGCTCTCATTTTCTTTCTACCTAAGAAAAAACATTATTTTCGCACATTTCACAGCCCCACAAAAAAGTAGGAGATCCGACGGACCAGATTAGTCAAGTCATACGTATTGCCGGTCGCTGAATCCGAATCCAAAGTCGGAATTCTGAAGTTAGCCCCTTTAGCTCTTTTTTTCTTCCTGAACTTAAATTTTCGTAACCATACTAGTTAATTCTTACATATTTTCGGTCGCTGAATCCGAAGTCCGAATTCCAAAGTTAGCTCCATTAGCTCTTGTTTTCTTCCTAAACTGAAAATTTTGCAACCTCACCCTGGCGGACCGAACGAACGGAGCGGATACGCTACAGCGTATATATTGCGATTACTCCGTGACCTTTTAACGCAAAATTTCACGCAGAATCCGAATTTCAACAAGTGAAATGTTCATCTTCCTTTTTTAATGAGTTTTTCTTGCATGATACGGAGAGGATACGATGTGGATACTATAAGGATACGCTGTAGCGTATCCGTTCCGTTCGTTCGGTCCGCCAAGGCAGGAAACACTTTTTTCGTACATATCACAGCTCCACAAACAAAAAACAAAAGTAGGAGACTAACGGCAAAAAATTTATGAAAAAAGTATTTCTTGAGGTTAGGAAATGTTGAGGTTATGAAGAAAACCAGGGCTAATTTTTGAATTCCGACTTCGGATGCGGTTTCAGCGACTCAAAATACGTAAGAATTAACTAAACTGTTCAGTCGGATGGTCTTGTTTTCTTTTTTTGTGGGGCTGTGAAATGTACGAAAAAAGAGTTTTTTAAGGTTAGGGAATTTTGAGGTTAGGAAGAAAACAATAGCTAACTTTGGAACTCCGACTTCTGATTCGGATTCAACGACCCAAAATACGTGAGAATTAACTAGCCTGGTCCGTAACTGTAACTGGTCAAAATTTTTTTCTATATTAGGGCCCGTCTAAAAACTCCGTCACACTGACAGGGGGGTGGGGGGTATTAGGTTTTTTCGAGAAACTTCCACTTCATTGAAAGATCATGCTGCCCAGTAGAAAAGTCTTCTATGTTTTTGGTTCAGGATTCATCTCTTTTGGGTAAAAATTCTACTATTTGGTTAAAGATTAAACTATTTTGTGAAAAATTGTTTTTTGTTTAAAATTAATTTTTTAAATTGAAGATTCAACTATACTATTTTTTGTTGGCGGTTGATCGTTTTCAGTTGAAAATTCATCTATTAAATTTTTCACTTCGGATTCATCTTTCTTCGTTGAAAATTCAACTAGTTGGTTAAAAGTGGAACTACTTTGTTAAATATTCATTTTATTGGTCAACGATTTCACTCCTTTTTTAAAAATTCGTTTTTTCTTTTGTTGAAAATTTTTGTTTCAATGTAAAATTAAACTTCTCCACCATTGGTTTATAATTGATTGTCTTTAGTTGAAAATTCAACAATTTCGTTGGAAATTTATGTATTTTGTTGTGAATTATCGTTATTGGTGAAAACTTAATCTTCTTGATTGAAAATTCAACTACTTGGTTGAAAGTGAAACTACTTTCTTAAAAATTCATTTTATTAGTTGAAGATCCATCTCTTTGGTTGAAAATGTAACTATTTTCTTGAATATTTGTATATTTTGATTAAAAATTCACCGGTTTTGGTTGAAAATTCAATTATTTAGTTGAAAATTCAACTGTTTTGTTGAACACTTGTTTTTTCGATAGAAAATTCGTCCTTTTGATTAAAAATTAAACTGCCTTTTAAAAAATTCGTCTCTTTGGCTAGAAGATTCAACTATTTCATTGAAGAAGTAACTCTTTTTTAATTGAAGTTTAATCTTTTTTGTTGGAAAATTTGACAATTTGGTTGAAAAATTATAAATATTTGGATGAAAATTCAACTATTTTGTGAAAAATCGTCCCTGTTGCTTGAAAGTTCAACTACTTGGTTGTATATGGAACTGTTTCATTGACAATTAATTTTATTTTCGAAAATTTATCTTTGTACGTCCGAAATTCAACTATTCTGTTAAAAAATAATCTTTTTTGTTCAAAAGTACAACTCATTTGTTGAAAAATCGTCTTTTTGAATTGAAAGGTCATCTTTTTGGGTTAAAAAGTTCTCGGTTCAAAATTCAATTATTTGGTTCAAATTTTGTCTCTTTTTCATGAAAGTTAAACTATTTGGTACTGAATGCAACTGATTGGTCAAAAATAATTTGTTTATTTGTTTAAACTTCAACTATTCGGATAAAAAATTATATTTCTTGGTTTAAAATTCGACCATTTTGATGAAATCTGGTCTTTGTAGGTTAAAAATTCAACCATTTGGTTGAAACTTAATCTCTTTTGCATGAAGGTTCCACTATTTGGAATTATATGCCAATGTTCAGTTTAAAATAATTTGTTTCTTGTTTAAATTCCCAGTATGCGGTTGAAAAATCCTCTTTCTTGGTTGAAAATTCGACCATTTGGTTGAAAATTCGTTTCTTTCTGGTTAAAAATAAATTTTTTACTGCAAATTTAACTTTTTGCTTGAAAATTCAACTGTTTGGTTGAAATTAACTTTTTTGTTGAAAAATCATATTTTTTAGTTAAAGATTCAGCTGTTTTGTAGTAAGTTCCGTTTTTTAAAATTAAAAATTGAGTTTATTAAATGAAAAACGTATTCCATTTTTCGTTAAAAATGATCTTTTTAAGTTTAGGAATTAAAGCGTGTAGTTTGAAATGTATGTATTTTGTCAAGAATTCATCGGTTGATATAGGAGCTATCACATTTCTTGTTAAAAATCAATCTTTTCTAGTTGAAACATCAGCTATTACATTTTTTGTTGAAAATTCATTTTTCAGTTTGAAAATTCATCTTTTTAGGTAGAAAATTCAACTCCTTGTTTGAGAGTTGAAGTACGTTCTTAAAAACTTATTTTTTTTGCTGAAGATTCATAATTTCAGTTGAAAATTTATCTTTTAGGTTGAAAATTGAACTACTTTGTTGAAAATTCGTTTTTTTGTCATTAAAAGTACATTTTTTTACTGAAAGTTTAACTATTTAGTTTGAAATTCATCTGTTTAGTTGAAAATTAACTTTTTTGTTGGAAATTAATATTTTCAAGTTGAAAGTTCGACTTTTTTGTAGAAAATTTTTTTTTTTATTGAAAATAGATTTCTTGTATTAAAAATTAGAATTATAGTTTGTTTTTTGTTTCAACTTCAACTATTTGGTTGAAAAATCGTATTTTGTGGTTGAGAATTCGACCACTTGGTTGAAAATTCTTCTTCGCAGGTTGAAAATTCAACTATTTCGTTCAAACTTCATCTCTTTTGCTTGCAAGTTCAACTATTTGCTTGTAAATGCTACTATTTGGTTTAAAATATTGTGTTTGTTGAAACTTCAACTATTTATTCAAAAAATCATCTTCTTTTTTGGTTGAAAATTCGACCATTTGGTGGAGAGTTCGTCTTTTTAGGTTGAAAATTTAACTATTTTGTTAAAACTTTTTTTCTTTTGCATGGAAGTTCAAATATTTTATGATAAAAGCAACAATTTGGTCTCAAATAATTTTTTTGTTCGTTCAAACTTAAATTATTTGGTTGAAAAATTACCTTTTTTAATTGAAAATTCGACCATTTGGTGGAAAATTCTGCTTTATAGGTTGAAAATTCAACTATTTGGTTCGAACTTTATCTCTATTGCATTAAAGATCAACTATTTGGATGCATTTACAATTTTTTAGTTTAAAATAATTTGTTTGTTGAAACTTCAACTATTTATTTAAAATTTCATCTTTTCTCTCTGAAAATTCATCTCCACGAGTTTAAAAGTCAAATGTTTTCTGAAATGTTCGGCTTTTTAACTTGAAAGCTCACTCTTTCGTTGAAATTTCATAATTTTTGGTAGAAAATTAATCTTTGTTGGTTAAAGATTCCATTATTTTGTTAAAAATGGAATATATTTCGACTTGAAATCTTAAGTGTTTCATATTGAATTTGTTAGTGTATCTACAGATTAATGTTATTAAAACGAATTTATTCCCCTATTCTTTCCCTATTTTCGTAAAATATCACCCTATTTCCCCTGATTCGATAGCATTTTGGGCTATTAGAATAATACCCGTGGAGAAATTGCCCAATTTGATCCTGATTCCCGACATAGCCCTGATCGGGTTAGTCCAGTGCGGCCCTGATCCTGGCTACTGTTGTGGTCCTGGTCGGAGCAACATCGGGCTACCCTCTGGTAATTTATACTTAGTTTGAAAATTAGAATTAATTAAATTTGAAATTACTCCCTGTCTTAATTAGTGAATATTCAACTAATTTTCATTTCAGTGACTAACCTAAAGTTAATTAGTTAAATTTAACTTGTCATATGTAAAGAATATAAGAAACGAGAAAAAACTAAAAAAAGCTTAAATTTATTTGAACAAAATATCTAAAAATGTATGTTTACGGACGCATTAAATTAGTTAATAAATATACAATTATCAAGTTAGTATTAATTATTGTAGGTATTTTTTAATCTGTTTAGAGTTTATACTTATTTAGATTTGAATTTGCCGCGCTAATCACGAATGTATTCGATTAGTATCCCTTCGATTATTTGGCAACGAACGGACGAAAGGAATACAACTTTGTAAACGTGACGAACAGTAAATAGATAAACCTGTAAAGTCATGTGGATAAATCGCTTTAAATAATTCTCAATTCACCTCGTTAATCATTTACGCAAAGTTTTTAGACCGGGTGAGGTGTTCATATCAAACTAGAATTACCCAGCTCTCTAAGATTTCCGACAGTGAACTTCGAGAAAGCGTCGACACTTTTTGGCATTTTAACCTCAATTTTTTTATACTTTGCTCCACGTGCCAAAAAACTTTTCAATCAAATTGTCGAATTTCCAAACCAAAAAGATTAAAGTTTAATCAAATATTAGAATTTTCAAGAAAAAAAAAACAAATTTTTTAGAAAGCAGTTGATTCTTGATCAAAAAAGTTTATTTACATCCAAAAAAGCTATCTTTTCTACAATAAAAGCTGATTTTTCAACAAAAGAGTAAAGTTTTTAAGCTGAAAAGTCTAATATTATAGAAAACAGTGACTTTAAATTAATAAATAAATACATTTTCAACAGAAAAGATCATTTTCAATAAGGAAGATAAATTTTTAACAAGCTAGTTGTATTATTAACCAAAAAGTTGAACTTTCAACAAACAAGAATAATTTTATACCCACAAGGATATAACTTTTCAACAAAATATATGAATTTTTAACAATATAGTTGAATTATCAACCAAAAAGTTGAACTTTCAACAAACAAGAATAATTTTCTACCCAGAAAGACGACTTTTTAACGAAAAATATGAATTTTCTACCAAATCGTTGAATTTTCAACCAATAAGTTAAATTTTCAACAAACAAGAATAATTTTTCACCCAAAAAGACGACTTTTCAACCAAATCCTTAAATTTCCTACCAAATAGTCGAATTTTTATCTCATAAACTGAAAATGGAATAGGTAAAGTTTCAGATAAAAACTCTGATAACAAATTAACTTTGAGCATAAGTACCAATTTTCAACAAAATTCTTACATTTTTAACCAAAAAGGATAAATTTTCGACCAAGAAGATTAATGTTCTATCAAAAAAGATGAATTTTCAACAAAATACATGAATCTAACGACAAGTTTCAGAATATTTTTCAAAATATTTATATAATCTTTAATATTTTTAATTAATTGTTTACTTCTTTATTTAATACATTATATTTAATAATATTCTTATAAATAAAAATTAGAAGTGGCCAGATCGGGCCTTCCTTATAGATACCCCAGTCAGGCCCTGATCAGATTAGGCGTTTCATTTCGAGTCTGGCCCAAAATCTGGCCCCGACCAGGGCCACTCTGAAATTTCTGCACGGGTATGTTTGTATGTTGTGTTTTTTATTGTAGGCGTTTTTTCAAATGTTGATTCAACATTGAAGGGGGGGGGGGGTGATGCTCGTATTTGTCACGTCACCCTGGGGGTTCAAGCATTGTGTGATGATCTGTGGCGAAGAAGGGGAGGGATAAAAAAAGTGTTCAAAATAGCGTGACGTAGTTTTTGAATGGCCCCTTAAACAGAGTTCCAAGATAATTATTAGATTGACCATGACGAAGGAAAATAATTAAATAAACTGATTATTCATTTTTATAATAGGTATTTTTTATGCTTTTCTTTAATACTATGAGTTCTAATAAAACTTGGTTGTTTTATTAAGTGGATAAAAAGTTAACGAGCACAACGAGACCCCCTGTGACAAAGTTTATCTTCGATTTGAAGGATATCACACTTCTGTACTTTATTCTTTAAGAAGATACATGAAGTGGAAAGTTTTTCTCTCTTAATCTGCCTTCAGGACAATTTTATTATCTCTTCTTCATTCCAGATGAAACTCGCTCGAAAGTGAATAGAATGATTAAGGATTAAGGAATTATTACTTTACCAGCCGTCCTCAGATGTTGAAATATATCTTTTGTTGTATTTTTGCGTTGTTCCAAGTAAGAAGGTTTATTCTGCAATGGATTAAAATAATTTCAAATATGGCAAAAAAAACATTCGTTTGATTTTAAAGTGTTGTGAATTTAGCCGTTGGAGAAATTGTTCGGAATTGCCTTGTGTGCACTTCGAGCCAAAAAGAATTGTTCTGGATTAAAATGTTAACAATTATACTTAATATGGAAGGAATTAAATTGACTTCAACATTTTGGTCTTCCTCTAAGGGGATTTAACAGCATTAACTTGCCTTCAGTTTGTACCCTCTTTAGCAGAATTAAAACGTATTCACTCATTGACGGAAATCATCATAGGATTATACAGGATTGAAATGAGACGCAAATGTTTGATGTTTACTAACTTAATGTTACTAACTATACATATATATATACCTATACATATATATATACCT
>CAKNYM010052825.1:228326-280620 GCA_932195095.1 Andricus curvator
AATGAATAATAATAATAAATACAGGTACAAAATTCGTGTTGCCAAAGATTTCACAAGAAGTCAATGATTTTCCAAAGATTTCACAAATTTCACAAACATGTATTACCAAATACTTCAAAACTATTTCATATATTTCGCAAAGATTTCAGATAGATTTTTAGGAGCGCACAAAGATTTCAATGATTTCCCTAAGATTTCATAAGGATTTTAAAGATTTTGGAAAGATTTCGAACAGATTTAAAAGATTTCACAAAAATTTAAAATATTTCACAAAAATTTCAGAGTGATTTCAAAGAGTGCACAAAGATTTCAATGATTTTTCAAAGATTCTACAAAGATTTCAATAATTTCACAAAAATTTCAGATAGATTTTTAAGAGTGCACAAAGATTTCAATTATTTCCCCAAGATTTCAAAAAGATTTCAAAGATTTTGCAAAGATTTCGGACAGATTTAGAAGATTTGACAAAAATTTTACTTATTTCACAAAAATTTCTGACAGATTTAAAAGAGTGCACAAAGATTTCAATGATTTCCCAAAGATTCTACAAAGATTTCAATAATTTCTCAAATATTATCAAATATTTTTAATATTTCGCAAAGATTTCCAAAGATTTCAGAAAGATTTTAATGATTTTCCTTAGATTTCAAATATTTCGCAAAGATTTCAGGTAGATTTCAAAAATTGAGCTAAGATTTCAATGATTTCCCAAAGATTTCATAAAGATTTCAGTTAGATTAAAGAAATTCACAAAGACTTAAATGATTTCCCAAAGATTTCAATACTTTTACAAATATTTCAAAAATATTTTATATATTTTGCAAAAATTTCCAAAGACATCAGAAATATTTCAATGATTTCTCAAAGATTTCACAAAGATTTCAAATATTTCGCAAAGATTCCGGATAGATTAAAAATATTTCATAAAAATTTCAGATAGCTTTCAAAAACTGCACATATATTTCAATGATATGCCCAAGATTTCAGAAAGATTTCAATTATTTCACAAATATCATCAGATATTTCAAAAATATTTCGCAAAGATTTCCAATGATTTCAGCAAGATTTTACAAAGATTTGAGTGATTTCCCAAAGATTTCACAAGGATTTAAAATATTTCGCAAAGATTTTAGATAGAATTCAAAGGTTGCACAAAGACTTCAATGATTTCCCAAAAGACTTCATGAAGGTTTTAAAGATTTCGCAAAGATTTCGGATAGATTTAACCCTTCCGCTGTAAACAGGGTTCTGTGAGACCCAGACGAAATTTACTACGTTGGTATTTTCAATTTTTTATATGCAATAATTTCTTTGAAAACAAAAATGTGTTCCTGTTACTGTTCGACTGATCCATAAAGTAGAAGGTTTAATGATGTATACATTTTGCCAGATGTTTCCTATCACTTTAACAAACAAAAAAAACCCCTTGAATCTCATAGACCCCCGTTTACAGCGAAAAGGTGCCAAAAAAACGTTTACAGCGCGAGGGTTAAAAGATTTCACAGAGACTTCAATGATTCCAATAACTTCACAAATATTACCAAATATTTAAAAAAAAAATTCAAATATTTTGAAAAGATTTCCAAACATATCAGAAAGATTTCACAAAGATTTAAACGATTTTTTGAAGATCACAAATATTTCAAAGATTTCGGATAGATTTAAGATTTCACAAAAATTTCAGATAAATTTCAAAGAGTGCATAAAGGTCTAAATAATAATTTTCCCAAGGATTTCACAAGTATTATTTGATTTTTTAAATATTTCGTAAAGATTTCCAAAGATTTCACAAATATTTTAATTATTTGCCAAAGATTTCAAAAAGATTGAAAATATTTCGTAAAGATTTTAAAAAGATTTCAAACATTTCAATGCTTTCCCAAGGATTTCACAAAGATTTCAATAATTTCACAAATATTATTAAATATTTTGTACAGTTTTCCAAAGATTTCACAAATATTTAAATGATTTGCCAAAGATTTCAATAATTTCACAAATATTACCAAATATTTCAAAAGTATTTCAAATATTTTCAAATATTTCAGAAAGATTACAATAATTTCCCAAAGAATTCAAAGATTTTACAAAGATTTCAAATATTTCGCAAAGATTTCGGATAGATTGAAAAGATTTCACAAATACTTCAATTATTTCACAAAGATTTCAGGTAGATTTTTGAAAAAAATCAAACGATCCGATGAATTTTATCATTCGATTTCAGAGGGAGGCAAATCAATACTTTTCCCCTCCCTTGGCTATTGAAGGGGGGGGGCATCTCCCCCTGTGCCCCTAGGGCTCCACCGCCTCTGGAATCTCGCCATATTTGAAATAATTTTCATCTATTTCAATACATTCCTTAATTCTTACCGGGTTCCCAGTGGGCACAAACGTTAAAGAACATCATTAGAACGGCTCAAAAACGTCCTAAGTCAGTCCAAATAACGTTCCTTGAACATACAATATTCCAGAGACGTTTTAAGCACGTACTTGGAAGATGAAACGTTACAGAACATTATTTGGCCTGACTTAGGACAGTTTCTGAAATGTTCAAATAACGTCTTTTGATTTGTATGTCCAAGAAACGTTTTTAGGACGTTCCAATTAAGTTCTTAAATTTCGTGCCCACTGGGTTACTTATGCGCAAAAAAATAAATTGTGAACTAAAGCCAAGCGTCTATTGTCTTCCAACTTTGGGGATCAAATTAAGTTTCAGTTTCACTTTTAATTGTCTTCCAGCTTTTGATATTGAATTAAGTTTGAATTATACAATCAATGTTGGTGTTCGGTCCAATGAAAGCCAGTTACACGCAGGGAAATTACATTAAACTTGGACTCAGGCGAAGATGCCGGAAGCCGTGTTGGGTGATTTTCCGATAAGCTAACTCCCTCCGGAGTTTCCACTCATCGAATTAAGTTTTGCTTAAAGCGTAAATACCAGACCACAAATAAATTTATATACATATATACCTATAAAGTGTGGTTTGTATTTTAAAATTACGTAACTCCTAAAATTTTTCAAATATGTAATAAATTGTTCCTTTCATAACCAGTAATTGGAAGAATATTTCGATTTCTTTCTGAATGAAAAGAAAATAAGATGCAAATGCAAACTGTGCCGTCTACTTGGAAAAATAATAATATAAGCTGTCTATCGAGAGGGTCTGAGCACCAATTCTTGGCACCATTCTCAATTATCTAGTGCAATCAAATATTTATCTAAAATAAAAAAAGATTCACCTCGGTTTTTGGCATGCCAATAATTGGCATAAGGGGTCAAGAATTAGTAATCTTACCCTACCAGCAGATTGCTTCACTCATTGACGAAACATAACTAAAATAAGGCATTGTATTTTTATCTGAGACAGGAACACCTCATAACATGAATATTCCGTTTTCTTAAATTTATGATAACTAGAACATTGTGCGCCCAATAATTACACAATATGATTTATAGAAGTTTCTTTATTATAGCGAGAAAATTCCTGTAAATTTAATATAAATGACACAATTCTTCTCATTGAAAAAACATAAAAAATATATTTTCAAGGTATTTTCGAATGAACTAGTCATAAAAGTAAAATTAAATTCGACTATTTGCATTTCATTCGAATTTTCTATAAGATTGCATTTACCACGTTTTCTAAAAATCTTTGTCCCAGTAATCGTGAGTTTTGAGGTGTAAACGCCAGAAGTAAGTATTTTCCGCATAAAAATACAATCATAAAATATTTGTAAGTAAGTTTGAACAGTGCTTGTTGTGGAAACCAAATTAGTTTTTTTTATGCAAATAGTGCACATGGTTAAAAAATTCATTTGTATCGCCGGTGGCGATGAATCACGAAACGTGGAAAATAGCTTAACATTTAGGTTAGGAAAGGCGTTTCTTTTCTTAAGCTTCTAATATGTCAAGAAATTATTTGATCGGGGCGAAAATTATTTTTTTGTAATAAAAAATAATTTTTGTTTCATAAAATTAAGTAAAATCTTCATTTAGTACCTTTTCGTGAAAGAAATATCGGTCACGATTATAAGGAAGTTACAAAAGCATAGTTGCTCCAGTAATCGTGACCAGTCACGAAGACTAGGACGACTCTGTTAAAATTTTATTTCCATATTTTATTACAAATAATAATTTAATTACACTCTAAGAAAAAGTCTATTAACAGTGAAATTCCGTTCCTTTCAGAATGCATCCTTTGAAATTAAGCAGATTTCTTTTGTCCGTCAATAGAATCGTTTCACTGTTCAAAGACTTATCCGTTACATGCAAAACGAAAGTAGTTTTACTGATAAACGATTTCTTTTGACTTTGAAAAGAATTCCTTTAACTATTAAAGGATTTCATTTGTTGGCTAGCGGAGAAAGTGCGCCTGCGCATGAGTGAATTTTTTCACTGCACGATTTTTTTATTAATTGATAAAGTGAGTGGAAAAACGAGCGAAATGATGTCGAAAATGGATTACTTTAAAAAATTAGGAATCCCAGATTGTGACGCAAAAACTTTGGAAGGTACGTGTACTGAAAGAACAATTTTTGATCCGCATAACCTCACTTTTCATTGATTTTTACGCTTTTGACAATCAAAGTATAAATTTTTCTTTATTGCTTTTGACAATCAAACGTTCGTAAGACGTTCTTTATGAAATGATTTTGTAAAGCGTCGATTTTATATCGATTTTTTATTTACATTCACCAAAGTTCGGCTTTTGTACATTTGTTGCACGTAATATCATGCAATAAATTTTCTTTTAACGTTCAAATTATTCTTTCTTTTGTCCGACAATAGATTTCACCTCAAGATCAAAGGAAATCCTTTCACACTTAAAGGATAGCATTTGAAACGACAATCCTTTAACTGTGAAAGTATTTCCTCTCATGCCAATTTTGAATGGAAAATCCTTTAATAGTGAAAGGAATCGTTTGACAGTCAATAGTCTGTTTTTAGAGTGTAATTTAAAAAAGGCGTGAAATTAAATCGGAGAACTGACTTGTTACTGTGAGCAGCAATCGTAATATAAATTAGTGCTTAAAACTAAAAAAACGTGATGTAAAATATTGACATGACTTTAGTGATTTCATTGTCAATTTTTTAGTTTATTATCATTTTTCAGTGAAGTTAATATTTATTGAGTAGTTTTTCATTAGCTAACATTAATCTACATATACTGCATAATATAAAGAAAAATTTGTAATAGATATATAATTATTGATAGTTTTAATATTTTGACGACGTAAACAGAGCATAACCTCCAAATACACCTGATTTTTTCAGTCACTATAATTGATCAAATTTCGTTATTGTATTTATAATTTATGTTGCAAAAAAGTTAATTATACAAATTACCAGTGTGTAAATTTTTGTATCCAAAAATACACTTGAAATACACCTCCAAATCGCTCAAAACTGATTTCAAGCAAACTTAACCTTTTTCACGAAGACTGAGACAACAACTCACGATTACTAGTACATGGCAGATTCCGAAATCACGATAACTGGGACATCGGTGCGATTACTAGTACATTGCAGATTTCGAAATCACGATAACTGGGACATCGGTGCTTTTTGACTTTTAATTGTTTATAAATAAAAAGTAATATTAAATATAATGTAGAAACAATTTTTATAATATTCTAGGATGTTTAATGCTTCAATCAGTACCAATAATTTTCTAAAGAATCCTTCCAAAACAATTTTCTAAATATTTGAAGTCAATGAAATCTCTTATGCTCGCGAGTACTGGGACGTTTACCTCAAATGTATTTAATTATTTGATTTTTATATCAAAATTTCATCTTTAAAGTTCAAGAGTAAGAAAAATGTAACATTTATGTGCATGATGAAACTGAGAAACTTTCGAAATCTATAATGTAACATTTTATTTTATCAAGACATCCTGTAATATGACAAATTTCATTTCTAAAGGTAATACTTTAGAGGTTTTTCATATCTCTCAATATGAATACCTCTTAGGAAGGAAAACAGACAAATCTGGCAATTTACAGGCTATTTAAATCAGTTTTTGCTCAAATCATCCTGTCAATTTTACGTTGGTGCCAGGATCTTTCTCCATATATATAGGGGGAAGTGGTCCTAGGTCGGCACAGTAAGAGTTTTTGTCGAAAACAGAGAGTAAACCGGGTTTAATGGCGCTTTAATGTCTTTGGTCGATTTTTGCTATTTCTCAAAATGGTGGTCCTAAGCCGGCACCCCCTGATCTTGAGTCTTTACATAATTTTTTCCGCTCAAATGCAAGAAAAAGGGCAGGTTATGTAAGTTTGAGGAGGAAATGGACAAATTTAAACTATTTACAACGATAAAAAATGTAGAGAATAGAATCAGCAGAAAGTCAATGAGAAAACACAAATAATAAGAGGACACCTACCAGAGACAAGAAACATGCAGTCAAAACACAACAAAACTAAAAAAAATTACAAGAGACGAGTGACATGAAATTGAAACAGAACGAAATAAAATAACACATAAATAACAACAAAAGCAACAAAAAAAAGGTGCCGACTCAGGACCACTACGAATGTTTACACATTTTATGCTATTACGCACACGAAACAAATCCGAATGAAAAGTCGACTTTATCAGGCCAAAGCACACAGAATACAGAAAACAACGTTTGCATGAAAAATGTATACCCCGCTCACGCTGTCAAGCGAAAACTTAAGTGACAATTGTCAGCGTAAATTACGTTCATGTATACCAACCTGTCATACGACAAAATGGTTAAGCCGACACGTTCGTCATCTCTGAGCAACGCGAGGGTGCCTACTCAACCCACAGTGCCGACTTAGGACCACTCCCCCCTGATGATTTGATTAAGTCTTCAAGACTTTCGCTATTCGTGAATAGCGACAAAAAATCTGTTTTGCTTCAAAGTTCAACTTTTTGGTTGAAAGTGGAATCACATTGATCAAAATTTATTTTTTCGATTGATGATTCATCATTTTAGTTGAAAACACTTTTTTTGTTCGACATTTAACTATTACGTTAAAAACTTTTTGTTGTTGTAAATTAATTTGTTATCTGAAAATTTAATTATTCCATTTTTGGCTGAAACTTTATCCTGTACACTGTATGAGTTAAAATTCGTCTTTTTGTTTAGAAAACTATTCTTGTTCGTTGAGAGTTCAACTTTTTAGCTGAGAATTCAACTATCTTGTTAAAAACCCCTCTTTCATGATTGAAAATTATCTTTTTTGTTAAAAATTTGTCTTTTTCGATTTGAAAGTCCACTGTTTTGTAAAACGTTCGACTTTTTAGCTTAAAAATTTTACTTTTATATTCAAAATTCATATTTTATGGTAGAAAAGTCATCTTTCTTGGTTGAAAATGAACTTTTTTTATGGAAATTCAACTGTCTTCTAAAAAATTTTTTTTTTAGTCTTGAAAATTCAAATAATTCATTGAATTTCAATCTTTTTTGTTGGAAAATTCGATCATTTGATTGAAAATGCATCTTTGTATGCTGAAAATTGAACTATGTTGTTGAACCTTCATCCTTTTGGATTGAAAATTCATTTTTCTTGTTTTGTTGAAAAGTAACTTTTTTTGTTATAAATATTCAACTGTCTTTGAAAAAAATTATCTTTTCGGCTTGAAAATTTCACTGTTTGGTTAAATCTTTAACTATTTTTTGGAAACTCTTCTCTTTTACTGGAAAGTTTATCTATTTGGTTGTTAATGCAACTGTTTGGTTGAAAATTAATATTTTCAAATTCATCTTTTTGTATTGAGAATTCATCTCTTTGGGTAGAAAATCTGTTTTGCAATATATTTTGGCTTGAAATCTTAGGAATTTAAAGTGTTTTGTATCAAATTCAATATGTTATCTACATTAATTTCATTTAAAAGAATTTATAAACGTAAAATCCGTCTTCAGCCAATGGCTGCGTTTCTTTCAGGGTAAGGGGAGGTTGAAAAAGCTCAAAATTGGTAACGTAATTCATAGATGTCCCAAAACTGAAAAAATTTTCCTTGTATCAAGAAAGTGACTTGGCGCCGCCAGGCCTTCAAAAAAAGTACTACATCACTGCTTAAAACATAATAATAATTATTATTGATTAATCAATATATTTTCAATGTTTAAGTACTGCTGAATAAAGAATGATAAGATCGCGGTGAAATAAAAAAATAAGAGAATTCTCTATCGATCTGGTTTTATTTATGAGATTCTCGTTTTAACTATTCGAGTCGAGATTTTGTTCCGGTTGACGTGCATCATTATTAGATATAAAGTCTCTTTCGTAACTGAAATGTCCAAGCGGCAGGCGGTTCGCATCAAATTATAACAAATGTGTCCAGATGGTCATTAAGGTAATTATTTTACGGCACTGTGACTAATAATACCTTAATGAAAATGTCATTAAATGGAATAATATTTCTGCGGATGACCTGACGTTTCATTTAATTTGGATAATTATTGGTTAGCGTTTAATGGTCAGTTTATCATAGCTTTTGGACGAACCCTACCTTTAAAAAAATTTTCTAATGGTATATTTAAAATTTTATTAATATAATTATTTTTTATACGCGAGTTAAACAAGTTTGAAGGAAAAATTGTAGAACTAAAATTAGCTAAAAAAGTCGTTTTCCATTAAAGCAGTAATTTTCAGGAGTCAACTATTTGCGTAATACACACAGAATTTGAGTCTAGTTGTAATTATTCTATCAGGGAAATTTTAAATCTCGAGAAATGAAAAATGTACGGGACTTATGAAATTTAAATGGAAATAAATTTTACTTCTATGGAAATGAATTATTAATCAAAAGAATTTATTTAAACCTAAATAATTCATATTATTAAGTTTTCAGTTTTTAATAAAATAATTTTAGGATGGAGATTTTTTATGTCATATTAAACCTTATGTTTGTCATATTTGCGTTTCTGTGGTTGCATTTATTAATTATAATTGATAATTCAAATTCACAAACTCTTTTATCTCACCTGGCTGTCAAAATGGCATGGAACTATGTTTAAAGAAAAATAAATATTATTCTCACAATCAGTGCAAGTTACGTTAAAATTTTAATGTTAGTTCTTTATAAATATTTAGGTACATTCTAGAAGAATCCAGACTACTCTATATAAAACTATGAAACATTCAAAGAATGTTTAAAATTAAGGAATTTTAAATTAGATTAAAATCAAATTCAAAATCATATTTAATGTCCACTACTCAAGTTAATGTATAGAATTCCTGAAAATAAAAACAAGAATTCAACGACCAAATATGGACAACCACCATAAAATGCTTCTATTGTAAATTTAATAAAAACTTTTTCTTTAAAAAAAAAAATTTCTTTGGACGAAAATAAAAAAAGAGGAAAGAAAAATGAGAAGGCAACCAACCAAATACCCTTCCTTCGCTATTTTTATTTCTTTCGTCTTTTTTATTTTTATCATTATCAAATCACAATACAAAAACATTCATAATATTTACCTCGGTGCTCATACAGCACTCTTATCAAGGTAAGAAATATTAGAGCAGTTTAGAGCAGTTTTTTTTATTAGTTTTTATTTACAGGAATTCTATACATTAACTTGAGTATTGGACGTTAAATAGTATTTTGAATTTGATTTTAATCTAATCTAAAATTCTTAAATTTTAATTTAGCTGACTTGGATTGGAGGCCATTTCTAACTTGGATCTCAGGTGTCGAGGAGGAAGCATCGTTGCTAATAATGAAAATAAAAAAGACGAAAGAAATGAAAAGAGAGAAGGAAGGGGATTTGGTTGGTCAACTTCTCATTTTCCTTTCCACTTTTTTATTTTTGTCCAAAGAAATTTTTTTGTAAGGCCATGTGACAAGTGGGTCACGTGACCGGATTCCTAACTTACCGACACTTTTTTTATTTGTAAACTTATTTTCACACGAATAGCCGCATCGAGTTGAAAATTTGGGATAATAAATAAGAAGCACTAAGAAAGGTGGGTCTGGCCCTAAATTTTAATAATCAGGAAAAAAGCAAAAAAAAAATTATTCACCAAAAAAAAAACTTTTTTCATAATTATCAAAATTCAGGACGAGGCCCACCTTTCTTAGTGCTTCTTATTTATTATCCCAAATTTTCAACTCGATGTGGCTATTTGTGTAAAAATAAGTTAGGAAATAAGAAAAGTGCCGGTAAGGTATGAATCTGGTCACGTGACCCACTCATCACATGGCCTTAAGAACAAACTTTTTTTTAATTACAATAGGAGCATTTTATGGTGGCTGTCCAAATTTAGTCGTTGAATTCCTTTTTTCATTTTCAGGAATTTCTATACATTGACAAAGAATGTTTAACCAAATTCTAAAGCACTCTATAAAACAGACCATTACATGAAATTCCATATCTCTCTGTATTAATATAATATAGAGAGACTTGTATATTGTAAATTGTATACGTATAATACGTACACAAATATCTCGCTGCCACCGGCGATTCTAGTATCGAGTTTCTCTCTAATTACCCGCCCAACCTCCATATCTGCCCGCCCAACCTCTCTGATTGCCGCCAAACCTTCCTAATTGTCCGTCACTTCCCTCTCGTCAACTGTCCTATCCAAAAATATGAACCCAAATTTTGTTATAAGTTGTTTTTTAAAAGATAGTAAAATATTGTTCTAAATCTACTACCATACCAGAAATATTGACACCAATTATTTTATATTATGTTTATACTACAATAACAAGCAACAGTATTAGCAAATTACTTTACATTTTTTACAGTATGCACCGGAAAATATATTATACTAATATTCTAGTTTTCAAAAAACAATTCGAAAATAAAAAATAATACTCATATATATAAGTACCAATTCCGGAATAATTTAGAACATTCTAGAACACTGCAGAACAATCAAAAACAGTCTAGAATACTCTGCGAAAGTTATAAACAATACCTAATTTCTATAAAATTGTAGAATACTCTAACAAATACATACATTTTTAGAACATTCTGAAATAATTCAAAATGTCAAGATCATTCCAGAATTTAAATAGAATTTTAGAGATGAAGAATGCTAAAAAATTCCTAAATTTAAATAGAACTCTAGAGCTAAATAAAAAGATATATTTTTGTTCAATTTTAATTTAGATATGCATAATTAATCAAACAATCGCAAAATAACGAATGCGAGAAATAATAGGACATTAGTACAATGGTCCTGAGGATACAGTTTTTCAGACAGTTTGTACCGTAGTAGGTTTTGCTACTGAAGTATTTTTCAGATGAGTATACACTATAGGGTGATAAAATTTTTTCCCCCCTGAAATTTGCATGCATATCACCCCCAAATTTGTTCGAATCCACAAAACAATAAATGCCCATAAGAAAAAAAGACGTTTCTGTAAATTTTATTCAGAATCGTCAATATTAGATAAATCGAGTTGAAACTCGACATTTCTCTCCACAATTAGCTATAAAATACAAATTAATGATTTTTTTTATCACCCCCACAAGTCTGTTTAATAGGGTCCCAAGAAAAACCCTTAAGTGAAAAATTGTATGTCTTGAGTTTCTGGCGCAAATTATGATTTTTTTGCAGTTTTTCACATAGAAATTATTTCTAATACATAAAATACTACTTTATACCAATAATATGTTAACATACATTGTTCAAAAAATTTATTCTTGTTTTTAGTAATTTTCTTTCAACTAAATTCAACAAAAATAATTGCCTGAGCAATTTATTATTATTTATAATAATATTCTCTTAGAATAATGCTAGAAAGTTGCAGTTTTTTCTAAAATCTTTCACTCTAAGTATACTTCTGAGTTATACTGAGATAATAACTAATTCAATTTAATTAACGTGATTGTATAAACAATTTATCATTATTTTAAATAATACTATCTTTGAATATTGCTAGAAAGTTGCGGTTTTTTCTGAAATATTCAACTTTTGGTCTACTTTTCACTCAGGGTGATGTAATGATTAATGGAAGTTAAGAAACATAATTGTTCAAATGATTTAGTATGGTTTATAAAAATTTTTACCTAAAGTAATGCTAAAATGTTTTGGGTTTTTTCTGAAATTTTAAATTTAGCTCTTCTTTGATTTTTTGATTAGAAACAAATAATAAATATCATTATTAATTGAAATAAAAAGGGCTTTATTATTTATTCATAACTGAAAATCCGAAGCAAACTAAATTTTGTTAGAAAAAACCTTAACTTTCTATAGCAATTGTCTAAGAGAAGATAGGTATAAACAAAAATAAATTGTTCAAACAACTATGTCAGGTTAATTTTTGCTTGGCTCTATAAGTGAATAGTGGACAAAAAGATGAATATTTCAGTAAAACTGCAACTTTTTATGTATTATTTACAGACAATATTATTTAAAATAATTATGAATTGTTTAGACAATTGTGTTTATTAACTTAAATTCATTATTACCTTATTCTAAGTAAAAGGTTGACAAAAAATGGAAAATTTCAGAAAGAAATACAGCTATCTAGCATTACCATAGAATATAGTTATAAACAATGATTTGTTTAAAGAATCATGCCATTACATTATTAAAAATTATGATAAATTTTTTAATTAATTACTTTTGTTAACTTGAATTAATTATTTTGTCACTTTAATTGAAAATTGGACAAAAAGTGGAAGTTTTTAGAAAAAACTGCAACTTTCTAGCAACATTCTATGAGAATATTATTATAAATAATAATAAATTGTTTGAAAGAATATTTCTGTTAAATTTAATTGATCTGAATTTAAATTTAAATTATCTAATCATCAGTAGAAAGTAGTATTTAATGTATTACAAAGCAATTTGTTTTAAAAAACAAGCAAAAAGTCCTAATTATTGCCAGAAATTCGCAAAGCCCTATTTTTCACTTATGGGGTTTTTCGGGGCCCTAAAAAAGAAACTTATGGGGGTGATATTTAAAAATTGATTATTTTTATGCTATAGCAAATTGTGAAGATAAATGTTGAGTTTCAACTCGATTAACCTAATATTCACGATTCTGAATTAAATTTATAAAAACGTCTTTTTTCTTGTAAGAAATACGTGTTAAACTTCATGGGTTTGCGGAACCTCTCAATATATATATTTTTTTTAAGGAATTATTTTTTTTTTGGATTTGAACAAATTGAGTGGCGATATGCATGGAAATTCAATTAAATTCAGCATAATTTACCACGATATCTATTACTGTAGTGATAAATTCTGTAAAAAGGCTCATTAAAGTTACTAAAAATTACCATAAATTACCCATAGGTTCCAAGATGTTAATTCTTGATATTTTGTCGAAATACATTGTTTAGAAGAATGAAAGTTTTTTAATCAATCATGTGTAAGTTCTAAAAATACGAGACATAAATGCTTAATTCGTTCACGTCGTTTTGAGGATACCGATCATTTTTGATAAACTGTGAAAAAGTAATTATTCACACAATTAATAATTAATCAATACATGGAACTTTTTTATTTGCCCAATAAAAATGATCTGCGCAACAACAAAAAATACAAAACAATAATAATTACGATCAATCTGTCTCAAAATATTTAATCCTCGTTTCGTGGTTGGTTTTTGGGACATCCTGGAGGAGGTGAAAGGATTAAAATAAAAAATACGGCTGCGAAGTACTATGGACGTATTCACTATGGGTATATTTATTTGTGCTCATTTTATGAGCATTTTGCTTCCTCATAAGCATCAAATAAATGTGCTTCCTCATAGAGGGAGGTTTTCCCTAAAAAAAGAAAAAATGTATACTTTCAATATTTTTCATGCTTATGTTTCTGTCTTTCCGAAAATTTTATTTTCAGAAAATCAAAGGTCCCATCAAAATGTCAATTGATGTGTTCTGTTACAATGAAAAACTTTCTAACTTACGGTAGTTTTATATTTCAAATTAAAACCTCATTGGAACAATGTAACTTTTCTTAAAACTTTCTGACTAGCTATTGAATAATCAATAATGGTCTTCAAAATTTCGCCAATAGATCAATCCACGCGTCTCGAAGACGCGAACAAATATATGATATACATTATAGTTGTATTCCCAATACTAAAAAAGTTTTCCTCATGTCAACAAGACCAACAATATATTTGTTAAATTTATAAAATGGTATTGCTAGATCATAAGAGGTCCTAGAAGGTTCGTGAATAGTTCATTCGACGTGTCTCGAAGACGCAAACAAACACTTTAGAGACAGTACTGTAGTACTCCTAATATGAACAAAGTTTTTCTCATATGAATAGAATACACAATTTTTTTGAAACTTCATAAATCGGTACTGGTCGGTCATAAAAGTTTCACTAATAGGTCAATCGATGAGTCTCAAGAACGCGAACAAAAACTCTACATGTAATATTGTCGTGTTTTGGATATCACAAAAGTTTTTTTTCATATAAACAGAATAAACCATTTTTTTGAAACTTCATAAATCGGTACTGGTGGGTCATGAAAGTTTCATCAATTGGTCAATCGATGCGTCTCAAGGACGTGAACAAAAACTCTACATGTAATGTTGTCGTGTTTTGAATATCAAAAAAGTTTTCATTATATAAACAGAATAAACCATTTTTTTGAAACTTCATAAATCGGCACTGGTGGGTTATGAAAAGTTCATCAATAGGTCAATCGATGCTTCTCAAGGACGCGAACAAATACTTTACATGTAATATTGTCGTATTTTGAATATCAAAAAATTTTTTCTCATATCAACAGAATAACCCATTTTTTGAAACTTCATAAATCGGTACTGGTAGGTCATAAGAGTTTCAACAATAGGTCGACCGATGCGTTTCAGAGACGCGAACAAATAAGCTAGATATCTGATTGTTGTATTTTGAATATCAAAAAAGTTTCTCTTATATAAACAAGATAAAAGTTTTCTTTTTAAATCTCTAAACACAAGGAAAAACTATTTCTAAATCGTCGATCTAGCTCAAAATCCTATCAGACCTGGATATCAATCCGAGCTACACTTCATTCAAATTTCATGATCATAGCTCTTTTACTTTTCGAGATATGGTGAACAGAGAAAAGTTACACACACACACACATACACACACGGACATTTTTTTAAACTTTCTTTTCAAACTCCGGGGGTCGAATTATATCAAAATATGTCAAAAAAGTATATTTGGAAATGTAGGTCATTACAAACCTCCCTTTATGAGGAAGCAATACATTCAGACCTCCTATTCTGGAAGTGTTTTTAGGAGTATAACTGTCAATCGTTTCATTGAAAATTATGCTTGCGGGTGTGGGCCGATCGGAAAAAACACGGGTTTATTTTTGTCCAGAATTTCATAAAATTGGGTGATACCGTAAACAAAATTCTAATTTTTTGTGTTGGTCCACCCTAGTGTTTACTCATCGTCGTGAGTTCTGCAACGCAGCAAACCCTACTTCAGTAGCAGAACTTACTGAGGTGTAAACTGACTCATCAGTGGATTAGCATAAATTACGGTTGGTTTATCAGTTCATTATATGTATAGAGAGATGGAAATCCGGGGTAGACCAAATCTGCAAAGCCTTTCATCAAAATAGATCTCGCATACGTCAATGAACCGACTAATGATCTGTCGCGTGACCAATTCCGTTCATTTCAAAATTAATATCAATGAATTAATATGAACGTGCTTCAGTGATCCAAATTTCAGTAAATTTTTATCTCCAGAATATCAAATTTATATTGTTTTAAACAAGGGACAGCAGTATTTGTATACAAGCTACTTTTTGAAGAATTGTCAAAGCCATTTTTTTTATACTTCAGATCAGATGTGCAGACTCTTTTCAAACCAAAAGGTTGAAAATAATAGCCAAGATTGAACATTAAAAAATATTATTATACAATGTAGGCATTAAGAAGTTTTAGGCAGTCGGCCGACTGCCTAGGCATTTAGCCGACTACCGGAGTTTAAAAGAATTTAGTACGAAATCTTATTTAGACATTCAGAAGAATGCTTAACCATTATTCTAAACGCCTGACGCATTCTAGGTAATTAGAAGAAACCAACCATAGATCATTTAAACACACATTACATGGCTATCTAACACTTTATTTTTATTTTTATCTAATTAATGAAAAATACTTTCACATAATGTTAAGAATGATGATTTTATGTCATATATTTTTAAAGTCTAATTTTCAAGCAAAAAGCCGAATTTTATACAAAACAGTTAAAGTTTCAACCCGAGAATATGAAGTTTTAACAAAAATTTTGATTTTTAACCAATCAGTTAAACCCCCAAAAAAACGATTTTTTAACACAGAAGATTATCTTTCTACCAAGAAAGACCAATTTTCAACAAAATACATACATATCAAGAAGTCATCATAATTATGAATACAGTGTTAAAAATTGAACAATTTGAAATTAAAAAAGTTAACAAATGTGTTGTCCAAAATAAAAAAGATAAAACTTAAATTATCTGAAATTTATACGTCAGTAATTGAATATATTTTTTAATTTTGAATGGTTAAAATTTTAGAGTTCTGAATTTTCATGTTGAACGCAAAATTTTCAATTTGTTCTCTCTCATATGTTTTACATTTACAATTAAAATTAAAGTGATTAAATTTAGAAAAGCATATTCAGAAGTTTGTATAATAACACAATTCTAAAAGTTCATAGTTGAACATTTTTTCATTTTAAACGATGAAAATGACGAGGAATTTATTTGTTGATCTTAGAAGACTTTGTTTATTCAGTTTTAAGGTTGAATGTTACGTTTTTTTCATGCAATAACAATTACAAATTCTAGAATTTCAGAAGTTTTGACTTTGAAACATTTAGTTTAGTTTTCAATTTCAAATTATTAAATTTTAGTCGCTTCGAATTGAAAATTAAAAAATTTTCAATTTCATTTAATTTAATTTTGAATGCTTTTGATTTGAAATATTACAATTTTAATTCCTCTCAATTTCAAATGAGCCAATTTTCAAAATTCGTATCTGAAAATTTTTAATGTTTTAAAGTTAGTCCTAGTTTCGAAATTTTTATCTAAAACCATTTAATTTCGAGATTCTTCAGTTGAAAATAAAATTTTTTAATTTTGAACGCTTTGAATTAGAAATGATACAATTTCAACTCTTTTCTAGTGTAATCTTCCAATTTTCAAAAATTTTCAATTTGGACAACTTCTGATTCAAAGTTTTTAAATTTCAAATTATATAATTTTAAACGCTTTTATTTAGAAATATTTTAAGTTCATTTCCTTTTCATTCTATTCGAAATATTATATATTTCAAACATATATATATACATATATTTTTTAATATATTTTTTTTTATATTTCCAACGATTTTAATTTGAAATTCCTAATTATTAATTAATATACCATTTGTATAAAATATTTTTTAAACTTAATATTAAATTTTTTTTTAATATATCATAAAAATTGTTTTTATTTTTAATTTTAGGAAATACAAAATCCAAATATCAAATTGAAAGACTTGATAGTTCCATAATTTTCAGATTAAAGGATTTGCAAGTGAACAATTTTGAAGTGCCTCGAGAATAAATTCTAAGCAATGAAAAATTAAGACAATAATTTTCAAAATCTAAGCCTCAAAATGAGAAGATTTCAGGAATAGGCATTAAAAATTGAATTTTTTTATTTTAGAATTTTCCAAACATTTAATATTTCAAACTCAACTTCAAAAAAACCATTTCGAATTGAAAAAAATGGTGCAATTTCAAACATTGGAATCATATAATAGCAATCTCGTTTGTATTATTTTGTTTAGTATTAAATATTCAATGTAATATCTTTAAACTGTCCTATTTTTAATAAAAAATTTGAAAACATGAACGATTTAAAACTAAAATGTAAAAACTATGTTGCTTGAAATTAAAAAAGCTGAAAATAAAACTTTCTAAAATTGATTGAGATCTCAATCACTGAATAATTTCCTTAATTTTGAATGGCTACAATTTTAGAGTTCTGAATTTTCATGTTGAACGCTGAATAAAAAATGTTTCCCTTTCATAAGTTCTATTTTTGCAATCAAAATTATAGCGGTTGATTTTTTGAACATCATAGTCAACAATTTAAATATTTTTAATTTTTCAATTATTCAAATTTACATAAAATAATTGAGATCACACCAAAATCATGTGCAATGCAAAAAATTTGCCAACTACATCTATATGAATTTGTGTAATGAAAATTGGCCAAGTAATTTTGGAAAAAATGTTCATAATAAAATATATGAAGAAAATTTTTTATAAAGTCCCCTACAGAAATTTTTCAATAAATTTCAAAAAGCCATCTTAGACAATATACAACTTGGCGGAATTATATTTAACCATAAATCAGCCATACCCAGACATTTTTTATCAAAATCATTTTGCTTATAAAATTTAATCCTGCCAAGTTTTATAATGTCTATTATGACTTTCAAACATTTATTTTAAAAATTCTGTGGTGCACTTTGAAAAAAAGTTTCATTATATGTTTTATCACGAAAATTTTTTTCCAGATAACTTAGCCAAGTTTGATTTAACAAATTTATATTGTTGTACTTGGCATCGCTGACGTTTTTGATAGGATTTCATGTTTTTTCGTAATTGAAAAAAATAGGTACGTTCAATTAACTAAATTTAAATTAAATAAATCGGTTTATTCTTTCATTTAAATAAATGGTACCATATTATTCAATTGAAATTTGGATTGAACTTAACCGATACGTTTTTCTTCGATAAGAATTTATAGAAATACATTTTATTCTTTTTGAATGAAAAGTACATTATTGTTGAATGATTGTAAAAATACTACATTGTTGACCTGTGCTGTGTTCACCTCTGCAGCCTAATTAATTTTCCACATTAAATACTTAAAAAAATATTCCATTTAGAATTACATAATTTTGAACATTTTTTTTATAATTCAGTTTCAAAGTGTCGATAATTTAAAAAATTGTCATTCTAAAAGGTGAATTTATTTTCTGATCTTAGAAAAATTTGTCTAATCAATCTTAATAATAAATAATAATTTTTTCAAAACTTCAATTTGTGAAATTTTAATAGCTCTTAATTTAAAATTATTTGAATTCAAAAGTATTCAATTTTAAACGTTTATAGTTAGAAATAATACAATTTATTTTTATTTTAAATGATCCAGTTTTCAAAATTAAAATCTGAAATTATTCAATTTTGACAATTTTGAAATTGTTTTAGTTTCGAAATTTTAATCTGAAATCATTTAATTCCCAGATTCTTTAATTAAAAATAAAATTGTTCAATTTTGAAGGCGTTGAATAAGAAATTATACAATTTCAACTTTTTTATAATGAAATTGTACAATTCAAAAAATTTCAAAATATTGTTCTTCTTTACAAATATTTCCCAATCTTAAATTGTTTGATTTTGAACGTTTTCAAATAAAAGTCGTTCAATATATATGTTCTAATTTCCAACGCTTTTAATTCAAAATTACAAATTCTTTTTAAAGAAAATAAATCCAAAAAATTATTTCGGTTAGATAGATCTGTATCCTCTCCAATTTATTGTTCACAAAAGATTGTTGAAGATAGAAAAACCAACATTTTATAAATATCATTGTACTACCAATTAGTAGCATCTATGTATTAGGAAGAAAACCAAGAATCATATCTAATGGTAAAAGAACAAACAAACAAATCCAATAAGGTAAATATTTGTTTGTCCTTTTATCATTCGATACCTTTCGTCATTCTTCTTAATACAAATCTACTAGTTATAAAATGATATTTGTAAAAAATATTTTCGGAACAATAATTGAATGATGATACATATCTGTCTCAAATCGCGCCAACAAATAAATGCATGTACTGGTAGAAGCCACTAATGGGTATTTGTTTATCAGGAATTATTGTTTCAAAAATTTGAAAACTCTATATATTTGAAATTTTGTTTAATAATGGATTTGTAGATTGTAAATATGTTTAATGTTAGAAAATAAAAACTCATGGACTTGAACGCGCCTGCATTTATCGCTAGTTGAACTTGTAAGTTCAAAATATACATATATAAAGTTATAAGAAAAGAATGAAAGGAAATATGTAGTATTATGTCTGCTTGATCAGAGTCACAGGAAATTCTGTCTTTGTTATTTTCAGAAGATTTGACCGACTTTGGACATTATTAACGAAACGGCTTTTTATCATCCATTGTCTTTTGAAGGGAAACTATTATCGTATCATGTATCCGACCGGAATCGATGAGAGAAAATGTTACGTAAATCAATTAACTTGCTTGCGACCAATGCAATGATGACCTGCTTCGCTTCTTATTTCATCTGAAATATTTTCCAGACATGGTCTCAGGAGGTATGTTAAATGAAAAGGAAACAAGAAGGTTTCCTTTTTCAAATAGAGAGTTTGAATCGGTTATTTTTCCAGTTCAGAGAAAAACTACGTCCCTTACAAAAGAAGGAAGCCTGCATGGAATTCTTTATGAACTGTGAAGACTGAAATACTTCATGCAAATTTATTTTCCTGCCATTCTTCACTTTTTTTCTTCACTTTTTCATTTATGAGAGGAGGGTGTTAACTTTTGAAATAATTTTATGTTAGCTTTCCAGTTTGAACTATTAGATAATCCCAATTACTGATTATGTATAACAAAAGTATTAGATTTTCCTATAATTTTTATAGTCGATAAAGAAAAGAAAATAAATAGGTCGATTTAATAAAAATGGAACCGTCAAACGGGGTAATTTCGGACATGTGGGGTGAATTCGGACATTCCTAAATTGATAGTTTAAATTACTTACTGTGATTTTAACCAGAATCTGATTCCAGATTCTGGTTAATACTACCTTAAGTTATTTAAACTATCAATTTAGGAATGTCCTAATTTACCCCACATGCCTGAAATTACCCCGTTTGACGGTATGCAAGTAAAAGTGAAAAAAAAACAGTATGTGTTTTCTTTTAGAAACTTGCACTGAACGGTTGCACATGATGCATTTTGGGAACTGAGGGCTTGATGTATATATTCCTCGATATATTCTGACCAGGAGTCCACTCAAGTCGTGCATTCCAGATGCCAACACACGTGATATTTTCCAAGAGGCTCTCATTCGATTTCCTGTGCATTAGCGATCGACGGAAGCTTATATCCAAGACACGTTCCTCGATAAGATTTCACGAATTAGTTTAGAGCTTTGGCTTTTAACTCAACAACGAACAAAAAAAAAAGATTTCTGATAGATTATCGACCTCTTTACAGAACTGAAATCAAGGCAAACGTAAAATAAAGTATAATTGTAGATAATAAATATGAGTATTTTTTAGTCTTACTCGGAAGAAACATTTTTTTTCTGCAATAGATTTGGTAAATTGAAGCATCACTTTATAAATATTTATTAGGTCTACACATTGATTCGGTGCCTTTACTTTAATGTCTTGTAATTCTTGATCAAACTTGAATTTTTTTCCGTTTTAAGATAGCATTTTTTTGCATTTCAATTGCAAAATAACCATTAAGAAATCTCTGGAACCACTTTGAGCAAATCATTTCGAATTTTTTTCAAATTAAAGATTCATCATTTTATTTTAAAATTCACCTCTTAGTTTAAAAATTTAACTACTTTCTCGAAAATTCGTTTTTTTGTCGGCAATTAATTTTCTAACTGAAACAGTAACAACATATTAAATTTCTGGTTGAAAATTGATATTTTGTATAAAAAATTGATCTTTTCTAGTTATAAATTCGTATTTTTTGGTCGAAAATTAATCTTCTTGATTAAAAAATCATCTTTTTGATTGAAAGTTCATCTATTTGGTTGAATGTTGAACTCTTTTGTTGAAAATTAATTTTTTTCAAATCAAAGATTTATCATTTTATTCGAAAACTCATCTCTTAGTTTAAAAATTTAACTACTTTCTCGAAAATTCGTTTTTTTTTTACGGAAATTAATTTTATGACTGAAACTGTAACCACATATTAAATTTCTGGTTGAAAATTGATCTTTTCTAGTTAGAAATTCGTATTTTTTGGCCAAAAATTAATCTTCTTGATTCAAAAATCATCTTTTTGATTAAAAGTTCATCTATTTAGTTAAATGTTGAACTCTTTCGTTGAAAATTCATTTTTTTCAAATCAAAGATTCATCATTTTATTCAAAAATTCATCTCTCAGTTTAAAAATTTAACTACTTTCGAAAATTCGTTTTTCTTTGTCGGTAATTAATTTTCTAACTGAAACTGTAACTACATATTAAACTTCTGGTTAAAAATTGATATTTTAAATTAAAAGTTGAGCTTTTCTGGTTATAAATTCGTATTTTTTGGTTGAATTCAACTGTTTTTGATTTCTAATTAAAATCTTTTTGGGTTAAAATATCAACTATTACAAGTGTCGTTTAGAATTTACCTGTCTTGGTTGAAAAATCA
The DNA here is from genome assembly GCA_932195095.1 of Andricus curvator. Classification (NCBI taxonomy): domain Eukaryota; kingdom Metazoa; phylum Arthropoda; class Insecta; order Hymenoptera; family Cynipidae; genus Andricus; species Andricus curvator. Next base: position 250,677 of record CAKNYM010052825.1, read on the forward strand.
ACTGCTTTCATTAAAGTTGAAATACTTTGTAAAAAAATAATTTTTTTCTTTGTAGATTGATCATTGTAGTTGAAAATTCCATCATTTGGACAGAAAATTAATCAAGTTTGTTGAAAACTTATCTTTTTGGTTAAGGATTCGACTATTTTGTTAGATATTTGTTTTTTTTCGGTCGAATTCAACTGGTTGCAAATTCTTTTTTTTTTTCTTTGAAAATTAATTTTTTTGACTGAAAATAAAATGATTCCATTTTTGGTTGCAAATTTATCTTTTTTAGTTGAAAAGTCACGTATGTGATTGAAAATTCATCTTTCTTGACTACAAAATTTACGTTCTTGTTGAAAATCCAGCTTTTCGGGTTTAAAAGTTAACTCTTTTGTGAAAAATTCGTCTTTGTTGTTCGAAAACTTTAATTTTTCAGTTGAAAATCCAACTATTTGGTTACAAATTATTCTTTATTTTGAAAATTCGTCTTTTGGAAGAAAATTAATCCTCTTGGTTGAAAATTTATCTTAGTGGGTTAAAAATGCAGCTATTCGATCAAAAATTCAACTATTTTCATGAAAGAATAATTATTCTGTCAACTATTTTGTTAAAGTTATCTTCGTCGGTCTAGTATTCAACTATTTTGTTGAAAATACATTTTTCTTCTTCAAAAATGAACTTTTTAATTAAAAATTCAACTGTTATTTAAAAAATTAATCTTTTTGTCTTACCAATTTAACAATTTCCATTTGTTTAAATATTGTTTGTTTTGTACTAACTCATTTAAAAGTGAATTTTTACGTTTAATCGGACAACTAGTCATTGTTGGGGAGACTGTACTTTGTTTCAAGAATTCACCAATTGTTCAAAATATTAATCATTATTTACTCCTAAGTTTTTCTTAAAAAGCGGTATAAAACTCTAGTTTTTTCAGTAATCGTAACCTCCAAAGTTTTTTTAATATCATTTATTCTTTTTGGGTAAGGTAATTCATTGATTTTATTTAAATTATTGCTAGAATTTTATTATATTTATATATCTATATAATGCTGAATAATATTTTTGTAAATTTTTTCAAATATGACGCCAGAATTTATGTTTTTGCAATAGCAAAAGTTTTTATTCAATCGGTGGGTGATTTATTTTTACGAAGTTTGAGAAAGATACCCTAGTTAGAGGTTGTTTCTTAATTTTTCTAATGTAAAGCAGAAAATTAGAAAATTAGTAACATTTATAAATTTTTATTTTATTTTATTAATTGAAATAAGTATGCCCATCAAAGAATGCCTGACGAAAGACAAACGTATACTGAAGAACACATGTGAAATGACCAAAGCTTTACAGCTTCTGTCAAAGATAATGGCTTGTATAGAAAACAAATTAAAAAATTCTAAATTAGAATTACTGATAGAAAAATTATTTTATATTTTCAGATACAAAATTTGTTTTCAATCAACGTTTTGACGTAATTAAACAAATATGGAGAGCTTAAGTGAGTGTAGTGCCAAACACTGTAGACGGGAGTGCTAATAACAGGGGTTAGCAATGCCAAACACTAAAATTTTGAGACTGTATACTTATTTTTAATGATTTATCAAGTTTTTGACAACTTTCAATGATAATTGAACATTCGAGTGTATTCTGTGACGTATTATGTGTACCAAACCCTGTTTTTATAAATTCTTGAATAATTTATTGCCCGGTTATATGCATGGTATTGCAGTCAGTGGCGGATTGGGTGGCGCCCTCAAACAGGCAGGGACGAAACTTTTTAGAAGTTAAAAGTAATTTTTCTTCAAATGTACCATTTATTTTCTTGTAAATTGCACTTTGATTATCCTGCAATCATCTATTTATCTAAACAAACGTTTTTGAGGTGCTGAGATGTTGAGGGGACACCAACCAAGGGAGATTCAGCCAGGGTTCACTGACAATTCATGTCAGTCCACCTCTAAATATATTAATATAATCATTCTTGTCACCATTTTAGAAGTAATATAATCAACTAGAACTTTACTTGGGACGCTTGGGACAACATTTTTATGGTTTTAAATACGAATTACCAGTCAATGTCCGCTGAGGGGGTCACATTTTCCTTCATACAGTAGAATCTGTCGTCAATGATGAGACATACATCCGAAACATGCTAACAGCTGACGCAACTAACACGCTGAGGGTACTGCCTTCATGCTGTTTGTCACGCATGACTGAACACTGCCTCTCTCTCTCGGTCTCGCGGATCCCCTCATCATGAAACAGCCAAGGACATCAGTTCTCAGAGCGTCGTAAATCCGGACTTCTTAAATCCAAGTTTCAGTGCATTAAATTGCGTTTGTTGTCAATTGTCTCATCACCGACGACAGATTTGTCGTTGTGGGGCGATAATATGGCGCCCTTAGCGGACATTCACTGTTACTTCGTACGCAAATCCATCATAACTTCTCCAATGCATTGCGCAGTTTGGAGGAACTCGTCTAAACATACCTGTAGGACACTTGCAGATAGCTGTCTCTGGCTACAAAATATTGGTAAAGGGTCTAAGGATACTTTTTCACGGAGGTATTTTTTGAATTAACTGATTAATTAATTTTATACATGCAGTTCGCATCTGGGTTCTCGACCAATGAGATTTGCCATAAACCAAAAAGTTATCCAGAAATGAATCCGAATTTTCAAGACCGCCACCGCAGAATTCGAATGGTGAGAAAATGAAGAAAGAGCGGTATCTAGTAGAGCTAATTCAAGTTTCGAAACCGCAGTTGCTTCCTTTCACCATTTTTGGATCTGGCCGTTAGCTCTTTTAGCTCTTAGAAGTGCTCGGATTGTGAAAATGTGAAAATGTCGATTAATGTACCTAAAGATTCTCCAGGTACTGTACAAGAGGAATTTAATAAAAAATCACTTTACAGTGATATATCCAAATTAAGGCTGAAGAATGCAGTTGTCCATTTAAAGAGACTCCTCACAGAAAATAATATCGCGGAACAATCTTCTGTAGAAATCAGTGATAAGGTTGAGATGATAGACGAAGCTCTGTATGAGAATGCGAAATGGTAACAAAAATTGAGCTGTGACAGGGATATTGTTCCTTATTGTATCTAAACATGTAGCTGAAAACGAAGGAATTTAGAAAGAACCCTGGATCAGCGAAAATGAATATCTTTGACTGTTTTCGGTATACCAGAGATATCATACAGTCGCTACATATAATAAGTATAGCTGTAATAGAGATATTAAAAATAGGTGTCTTAAGGAATTATTATTATTATTATTATGGAATTATGGAAATTATTATGAAAGCATCAAAATAAAATGCCGACAGTATAATCGGGAGTAGTGATAGTTCAGATTTACTTCAAACATTTAAAAGAGTTTTACTGCTTAAAATGCACGCGAATGTTAATATCAAATAAAGTTTGTGTCGGGTTAATAATAATTTATAGGTGTTTCGATTGTAGGCGGTAACTAAATTGAAATATCAAGAAACGCGAGGAGAACAACAAACATGTCATCCAAATGCATTATGAGGATTTCAGGGAAATTCATTTTCTCAATACCAGACGAAAAATTGACTACTGTAAGTTAATTTATTTCTATACCAACTAAATATTTTGCGTATCTAAAGATAATAACATTATACACAATCTGTCGAAAATAATAAATTCTTGAATTTAGCAACTTGGTCAAATTTACTGATTTACGAGAACAGTTTATATAACGTAACTAAATGTTTAACTCGAATTAACTAAACGTTTTACCCAATCTAAGCGGACACTTTCTTTGAGTTTGATACATTCTAGATTCACTCGTTCGCCTCAAAAAAAAATTTTTCGTGGGTGAAAATGCTCGAAAAGGAATTCCTTATAACAGACGAGGAACTTATTTCTTCACACAAAGTCGACAAAGAAAATGATTATGAAGAAGTTATAGATGCTACATCATCTGATGAGTACGAGCCGAAAGAAAAAGAAGCAAAAATTGAGGGACCATATTCCACTGAAATATAAAAATAAAGATGTCGCTATTGCTTAAGAATATCCGACCTGGATTTTGAAGAGCCTGAAAACGAAGGGTTGGGCTGGTTTGATAAATATGAGCTATTTGGCCAGATGGGAAGAAAACATAAGAAAAATAAGGGCAAAACGATTGACAAATATTTTACCATCAATTCCTGGACGTTTGATCGCTTTCAGGAAACACGAAATAATTTCCAGCATCAAGAAGCACTCACGGAAATTTCCTCTTGTGTCAAAAGGATGTTTCTTGACACACATGGAAGTTCCTCGTAAACTTAAAGTTGAGAGGATTTTCATTTGTCTCAAAAAGAATCTTTTTGCAGCAAACATTATCCTTTTGCGACAATAGTACATAATCTTGCAGCTAATTGATTCCGTTTGTGTAAAAAAAAATTGTCACGTGGTTCGAAACAAAACAGGCAAGAGGATGATGCTTTTGTTTCAAAACATCATTTTCTCTGAGTGAGTGATAACAAGGAACTTACAGCAATGGGTTTTATCTGCTACAAGAAAATTTTAAAGCCATTTAAAGCTTCCAACGCATCAGCCACGGACAGCCTCTTTTACTCAGCCCGCGCCCCCCCCCCCAGCATCTCAGCGGCCCTCAAAAGTATTTTTTTTCAAGATTAGGTATTTCTTGAAGAATCCTATTAAAAATTATGAGAAAAGAAATGGTACATTTTGGAGAAAAATGTATTTATATTTTCAAATGTTCCGTTCAACGCTGATAGAGGGCGTAGCCCAGTCCGCCGCTGTAATATTTAGGTTAAGAGATTGAAGAAAATATGGTATCCGTCAATGGAAAGTGAAATTTCTTGTATCTCGAAGAGAGACGGCAACGATGGAAGAAACCTTGAAGGCAGCAAAAAACATTCGAATAATAAATTAACATAAAAAAATAAATATTAGGGTGGATGAAGAAAAATGGAAATAAAAAATAGCCAAGCAATGAAGAGTTTCATTTTGGGTCCCTTATATTTACAACCTCGACAGCTGCTAAAAACACTCAAATAACTTGCATGACACGAATTGAACTCGAGTAACTCGATTTTTTATGAAATTAAATTTTGATTGGTTTTAATTATATCTATCATTTTTGAAAAACGTTATCTTTGGAAGTGTGATAAATACGAAATTATTTAGGCTTCATAACTCTAAAAATATAATAAATTATACTAATTGCAATTATGCGTTTTGTTTTTCAGTAGGTGGTTGTGATGTTACCAAAACGACGCGACAGGGATAACATGCGAGTTACTCGTTTTCAGAAAGTTACTCGTTTTTATAAAAAAATTTGTAAGTTACTCGAGGTCAATTCGCGTCTCGCGAGTTACTCGAGTATTTTTAGCAGCCTTCGACCTGTGTAAAATTTGAAATAGTTCGATCAATATCCTGAGGTTCCGCGAGGAAAAAGTGAGTTTCAAATATATTCATAATTCTCAGAGTTTTGCCATTTTTTGTTTTGCCCAATTTTCAAAAATGTTGCAAAATTTAAATACTTTTAGTTTTCTAAGATACAATCTGATTTGTATAACCCTCAGAAAACTAAAATAATTTTTAAAAGCTTACCAAACTATCCTAAATTTTTGTTGAGCATGTAGCAACTTTACTGCCATCTAAATTTACCTGAATAAAATTAGACGATTTTAGGAATTAAGATAGCCAGACCCTGAATTGAATGAAGATGGAAGAATTCTTATTTTGAGAGTTAAAAAGAAATCGGTTATAATAATTTTTTTCTTAAACTAGATAATATGTCCAATTTTTAAAATCTTGGAAGATTTCAATATTCTCGTTTTTTCAGGACAAAATTTTGCTTAAAAAGTGGAGAATATTTTAATAATTATAAAATGGCCAGACCCTGAATGAATTGCTGACGTCTTCTGATTTTTTTAAGGTAAATTGTGAGTCCAATATTGTTTCTACATGCTCAAAAAATGTTAGAGTAGTATAATAAAAACTTTTTAAAATTATCTTATATTTCACCTTTATAACAATGAGACTATGACTTGAAAAAAGTGAAAATATTGAAATCTTACAAGATTTTTTTTAATCAAGCATATTATTTGGATTACAAAAAACAAATATTTTCTATTCTTGTGAAATGAAAAAAGCATAATAAAAACAGCCAATCACTGAAATTTTTCTTTTGGGTCTCTTATAACCTATGAAAAATTTGAAATACTTTGACCAATATCCTGAGATCCCGCGAGGAAAAGAATCAGTTTAAAACATTCGTAATTCTCAGAGTAATGCAAAAATCATTGATAACATATTTTTTTAATTCGAATAATATGCCCAATTTTCGAAAATTTTTTAAGATTTCAATATTTTTAGTCCTCCTTGTACGAAATCTCGTTTTTATAAACCTCAAAAAACTAAAATAGTTTTTAAAAGCGTTGCAATCTATCCTAAAATTTTGTTTAACATTCAGAAACTTTGACGCACTCTGAATTTACCTTCAAAAAATTAGAAGATTCTAGAAATTAAAATGGCCAGTCTATAAATTAAATGAAGATTAAATTATTTCTCATTCTCACAGTTTTGAAAGAATCGTTAGCAATGATTTTTATTCGTAATCTAGATAATATTTCCAATTTTCAGAAATCTTGAAACATTTCAATATTTTAGTTTTTTTAGAAGAAACTCTCACTTTTATAAACATTAAATAACTCAAATAACTTTGAAAAGCATTGCAAACTGGTTTAAAATTTTTTTTATCCTGTAGAAACTTCATTGGACTCAAAATTTGCATTCACAACATTACTAATATTTCAAGATTAAAAATAGCTAAATTCTGAATTAATTGCACAAATCTTCTGCATTATTTCAGCGAAATTTTGAGTACGATAAAGTTTCAACATTCTCACAAAAATTGAGGATAGTTTAATAAATAAATTATTTTGTTTTTTGAGATTTATCAAAATGAAATTTTGTCCTAGATGCACATACTATGTGAATTAAAAAAAAAAACTAGTTATTTTTGCAAAATTCGGAGGATAACGATGTTTTAAACATATTGTAGCCCCGCGTAAACTTATAATATTAATCGATCTATTTCAAATTTTACATAGTTTATAATGGTCCCTGAATGAAAATTTTCAGTGCTAGGCTATTTTCGATTGAATTATTTTTTCGACCTACCTTATAAATATAAATAAAAGAATGAAATAAGTATGAAACATAATATAATAAGCAGTAAATAAATAAGCAAATGAATAGAATATCAGGTACAGAAAACAAGAAAGAATACAAAACAAAATATCAATTCGTAAGTGCAATTCCATACAATAGGGCCATTTTTATGCCTTTTTCAGAATGCAAATACCAGTTCACATTCAACAGAGGGCTCGATCAAAAAGGGATAAAAGAGAATATTGTGAAAGGGCAGAATACGAATAAGGTGGATATATAACTTTTCCTATCTGGGTCATCCTCCGTCAAAGTAAAAATTTGCACTTGCGTTTTCTTAAATAATAAAAATGGGTAAAATTTTAATTAATCTACTTGGACGTGTTCATTAGAACACTAGTAATACTTTAATGAAGTATCAATACAAGAAGCGTTTCTATTGTTCAATTATTTAAGTTACTCGATTTTTGGAGACCAAGGGGCTTACAAATTCTGAGTATTTCGAAGTTGAGTTTCGAAGTTAAGTAATCGAAAAACATTTGTTTTTACATTTGTTTTTAGATTTTCTTTAAACTACGGTAAATTGTAGTACTATAGGACCTTATTATTAGTGAAAACCCATAGCTCACCATAGGTCATTGTATGGTTACCGACATATGTGGGGTGGTAGTTGATGAAATTTGGTGTGCAGACCATTCTTCAATGAAATATTATTGCGTCAATACCAAGCCTAAGAATGTTTGTAACTAACGAATTTGATAGGAAATTTGAAAAAATTCACATTGGTAAGCATTTCTAAAAAATGTATGTCCTTTTTGTAGTTCTTGGCAATTCAAAATTGCAATTCCGTATAGCTCCAAGCACGTATCCTCAGATTTTGATTAAAAGCATACTAAGAGCATGCTTAGAATTTCTAGTTGATAACCCTGAATGGACATAATAATGAATATTCCAGGATATTCTATGATATTAATTTAAATTATTATATAAATGCAAAACTCGAGGAGTCTAAATTCAGAATTCAACCCAAGCTTGAACCAAATTCAATGTTCCACATTTGTTTTTGATTTCATTCTGTTAGGCTTCAAATTCACACTCTTCGAGTTTTTCAATCATATAATTATTTCAATTAATATTTTTTAATGTCATGAAATGTCCATTATATCCATTCATGGTTATAAACTAGAATTTCTAAGTTTTCTTGTAATATGCATTTTATCATTCAATTTAAAATAGTATAGAAAGGACATATATTCGTGAGAAATGGTCACCACCGTCATTAAGTTTGTCAAATTTCCGATCGAATTTGTTCATCTAAAAACTTTATCATCTTTGGTTTTGACGCAAAAACATTTCATTGAAAAATGGTCTGAAGATATAAAAAGATTGTAAGAGCAAACGTCAAAAAGAAAAGCTTCTTCTCCTTATCCAATTCTCTGGAGGACAAACGAGTCCTAACATATGATGAAATTTTTTTAAGCGATAATAAAACTGTCCACATTAGAAAGTTCTATCTCGTGGAGATAAAATAAGAAGGTGCTAAATCTGTTGGCGAACTGTCATAGCTTCAAAATCCCATATGAATTGTACTGAGAAAAACAGCGCCCTCAACTCTGTACTATCATTTCATTTGGTTTCTCCGAGATGGAACCTTGTTATTTGGACAGCTTGATGTGATGTCTACTTTTATAGGCAAGTTAAAAATTTGATACAGCGCCTTCCAAATTGTGCCTATTTGTTAGAGAATGGGCGTGAGATCAGTTCTCCAGAAGATTGTATCATAATTCAATCCATTGTTCATCATCAATTGTCCTCTAAAATCCTTTTCGAAATTATATGGTATGCGTGGTTTACTGCTGAACTATCAGATGTTCTCCAGATTTTTTAAATGTTAATCAAGTTTCCTTACCGACAGGATTAGGATAGAATGAATATTTTCGGAAATTGAATGTAGTTAAGTGGGGTACTTGGCCTCCCTTTGGGCGAAGTGCATACAAATAAAAATAAACACAATACATAATTATAAGCGTTTGAAGTTTAAATGCTTATTCAAAAAGCAGCGTTTAGTTGATTCACTGGATCTAAAAAAGAGGATATACACTTTTATAGTTCGAGCTCAAGTTCCAAAGTTTGAAGAAGCAACCAATTTTTTTAAATGGCGAAAAGTCATTGTGTTAGTGCCAAAAAATATTATGTCTGAAGCAAAGTATGGTCCTAAATAAAAGTTTAGGTTCTTTTTTGCACTTGGTAATTATTCCCTCCACATAAGTGATGGTACATTTAAGACCATGCACACAATTACATTGTTGGCGCATATTGTATCCATTAGGACACAATATGGTAAAGAAATATAAATAAAAAGTTTTTTATGTCGTTTCTGTATTTAGGTTATAATTTATTGTATGTCTGAAGAGGTCCTTCGCCAAGTGGTTAACGTTGAACGTTCTTGATTAATAAAATTTTTGGACGAGTATACCGACAAAACCAACATCTTCTAATTAAATTCTAACCTGGTCAACGTCAATTAACATCAGCTAAAGGCACTAAGGAAAGTTTGTGGGGTCTTACATTCCTGGAAATACAAAAAAAAATTGAAGGCGTCTAGTTGTCCGCGGAGCTGGATAATAAAATTTTCTATGGAACAAGTAAAGCCCTTCAACTCCGCTGGGATTTGAGCCTAGGACCTTTGAATAAACAAACGGAATCTTCGGTTAGGACTGATCACAATGACTGAAATGAGAATCTTGGATAAAAATTAGCCAAGCTTATGAAAATGTTTCACTACTCATCCCAAATTTTTGGACGATGAAACAATTCCAAAAATTTAGGACTACACAAACGTTCCTTAGTGCCTTTCACTTAAGCAAGGGTAGGTAAGTACTACAGTATTACGTAACCAACTACATGGTATTGCATTATTTTCCGTAGGCTTATAATTTATAAAATTTATATTGTGCTGAAATTTTGCGAAATTGTTCAAAATATACAAGAGCAAGTCTGTCGGGCCAATTTGAGTTATTATTTTGTTCAAATAGTCCAATTTTATTATTTTGAACTTTGAATTAACTAAGAATAGAGGACTGAAATTTTAATGATGAAATTTTTTTTTTCGAAACACTCAAATGAGCCAGACATACGTGCCTTTATATATTTTGAACCAGTTTACAAATTTTCATAACAAAATGCACATTTGTCCAATTATAAAGTCGTCGAATACATACCATTTTTTTCAAACAGGACATTCTGGCACATGCCCTTAATTTCTAAAATTTTCAGCTCGACATCTCAATTCATGTGAAAGTAAGTTTTCGAACTTTTCACGAACGAAATGTCGATAATGTAGAAATTGGTTCAATATTACATGGCCTTAACTATAATTAAGTTTGTGAGGGGCCTGAAAAGGCGACCTTGTCCACACATCGATTCTTAATAATTTCCCTACCTTATTTACAGTTATCTTATTTGCGTGTCTGTAATTTAGAAAATTGGAGCTATTCTCTTAAATTATACAGATCCAATTATTTCCGTCTTTGTATTTCAGGATTTGGATTCTCTGTGAATTCGTAGGCTGGATATGCAAAAAGTGAGGAAGAAGTTCCAGACACGTAACTATGATTGACTGTCCGAAAATTCATGCATATAGTCAGGCGGGCGGAAATCTCCTTATTTCCTGATCACTATTGATCATATTTTATTTAAAAGAAGATAGGATACTATAGTCGGGGCCAAATGTCGAGGCCCTCACTTCTTTTGATTGCAACTCGCACAAAAAAATCTCTGAATTGTCTAATAAAAAGCATCTAAAGCTTAAGGTCTTTCGGATTCAACAACATGATCACTTTCATCCTAAACATTTTTTGTCAATAGTTAGAGGGCAAAACATCCCAAAAAACAGATATTCTTTCAACATTCTTCAATGCAATACATTTATTTAAATTCTGAAATATTCAATAATTCACTTTTTACTTTGATTTATTTACAACTTTATCTTGAGAACAAATGAAGATAAGAAGCCGTGAAATGGCTCAAAATGTGCAGCTTTGTAATGCGAGTGCAGTGCAATAATTAAATTTACGATAAAAGCATTGTTAAGCAAGATATAACACTTTGAAAAATTCGGACTTTATTCGGTGATGGCGCGTGGTCCGGCACAGCATGACAAGTACTATAAAAAAGTACCCTTTTAATTATAGTAGTAACTACAGAAGCAAGCCGATTCCGTTACTATTGACATCGAAAGGGTACTTTTCTTCTGCCACTGGTCCGGCTGTGCTGACCACACGCCCACACTCATTAAAGTCAGAGATATTCAAAATGATATTCCTTGCGTAAGAATGATTTTATCATACATTTAATTATTGTACTGCACTCATATTACAAAACTGCACATTTGGAACTATTACGCGGCTTCCTATCTTCATTCGTTATCAAAATCAAGATTTTGTAAATAAACCATCCTAAAAAGTAAATTATTGAATATTTCAGAATTTTAACAAATGTATTGCATTAAAGAATATTGAAAGAATATCTGTCAATTTTTCAGATTTTTCCTAACGTCGCCCTCTTTCTGGGAACAGGTAAAAGTGGACGCTTAAAAAAGAAGATCGAAAACCCCTGTTTTTGGGACGTTTTGCCCTCCAACTATTGACAAAAATTTTTAAGGATAGAAGTGATGATATCCTTAAATTCGGAAGACCTTAAGCTTTTAAATGATTTTTTTCAGACAATTCAGAGATTTTTTTGTGTGAGTTGCAATCAAAAGAAGTGAGGTGCCTCGACATTTGGCCCCGACTTTACTAACTACTATACAAAAACCTCCATAAAACGCAAAGTTTTCAATTGATCAAATTCTTTTATAATACTTTTTGATTTGTTTTGATTGTAAAATAACAATTCCTGAACAATAATATCAAATATACCGTTGGCAAAAATCTACTACCATTTAAAGGTAGAAAGGGGAAGATTGTATAGGATTACTCAGAGAAAAAGTTGTCTTGAAACAAAAGCATGGTCCTCTTGCCTGTTTTGCCTTGAACGAAGTGAATATATTTTTTATACAAACAGAATTATTTGGCTGCAAGAGTAGGTGAAGTTAGTCGCATGAGGAAAATTTTCGCTGCAAATGGATTCCTGTTGAGACAAATGAAAATCCTCTCAACTTTAAATTTAAGAGGAAATTCCATTTACTTCAAGAAACATCCTTTTGCCACAAAAGGACATTTATCTGAGTGATAGGGAGGATAAGGAAGATGAGGAGAATGTATCAGAGAAAGTGAATAAGTGGAGTAAAGAGAAACATGGTGAAAGTGGAAGGAAGCGGAAGGGATATAGGGGATATTTCGGAAAGAGGGATTCAGGGGGAACTTTATAGGAAAGGAGTATACTTGGGGTTATAGTAAGAGTGGGACAGAGGAGATGAGAGTGGGGATAATTACGAGAAAGAAAGAGTGAGTAGGGAGGGGGAAGAGTGAGTAGATAGAGGGAAGAGTGAGTAGAGAGGGAGAATATTAGATGGACATGTGTAGATGGCTTGACGGCGAAACTGCTCGGATAATTGGCAACAACGTGCGTATGACGTCAAATACGCATATACGTTCGAACGTCGACGCTTACGACTCTCATTGTGGACCGGCCCTGAGGAGAAGCGGCCGGGATGAAAGGAGCGGAGGATGAAAGGGCTAAAGGAAGAGATGGAGTAGGTTGGGGGGAAGAGAAAGGAATAGGTGAGAGATCTTGGGACTGGTGAACAGTAGGGATATAGGGGAAAGGGTATATGGGTGTACATGAAGAGATGGGGTAACACAGGGTATCTAGCGTTTCTTCAAAAAAAATTCCAGGACTTTTCCAGGTTTTCCAGGACAAAAAAATACATTTTTCCAGGTTCTTTTTTGCAGTAAAAAAAATACTTTCCACGAAACATAGTAGAAATTGTAGGTCTAGTGGAACTGAAAAAGTGCCATATGCGAAATTTCTCATACGCCCCTAAAATCCGATTTTATAGAAGAAAAAACGTTTTTTTGGGGCATTTTTCATTTTATCAAGGTGAAATATCACGACGCTACGATAGAAATTATTCAAAGTTTCCCTCTTCTTCAGCTTTAAAAATAATTTAATGAAACTTTCAAAATTCAATATTTTTTGCTGTTTATAATATCAAAGCGAGTTCAGCACTGTGTGTAATGAGATTTCTTTTCTAGAATTGGTTGAAATTTGACTGAGTTATCGAATTTTAAGCTGATTTAGGTTTATTTTTAATAAAATAATAAAATTTTCAACCAATAAGTTGATTTTTAAACCAAATTGTTGAGTTTTCTACCTACAAAGATGAATTTTCAACTAAATAATCGAATTTTAAACAGAAAAGATTAAACTTCAACTAAAAACAGTTGCATTCCCAACGAAATAATTGAATTTTTTAGAAGACAGTTCAATTCTCGACAAGAAAGGTGAATTTTAAATCCAAAAGGACGAATTTTCTGTCGAAATAGACGAATGTTCAACAAAACAGTTGAATTTTCATGATTTTTTAAACAAAATACTTGAAATTACAAAAATGAATCTCCAACCAGATAATCTTATTTTGAAACAATAAAATATTAAACTTTAACCAAAAATAGTTGAATTTTCAACAAAATAGTTAAATTTTTAACCGAAGAGTTGAATTTAAAAAACAAATTCAACAAAATACTGAAATTTGTAACCAAATAGTTCAACTTTTAACCTACAAAAATGAATTCTTAACCAAAACAACGAATTTTCAACAAAGAAAATTAATTTTCTACCAAAAAAGACAAATTTTCAACAAAATAAACCGATGTGCAAACAAATAATTTAATTTTCGACTAAAAATGATTAATTTTCAGTAAAAAAATGTCAACTAAATATTTGAATTTTGAACCAGAGATGAATTTTTAACTAAAATAATGAATCTGCAATTCTACAACCAAAGAATGAATGTTTAATAAAGTAGGTCAACTTTTAACAAACAAAAAAAAAATTTTAAACAAAGCTGTTGAATTTTCAACCCGAAATTATCAATTTTCTATCAAAGAGACGCATTTTCTAATAAAAACGACGAATTTTCAACAAATAAAGATTTTTCAGCCAGCACAGGAAAAAATGTAAAAGAAATTGTTGAACATTCAAGCCAAAAGACAGCATTTTCGACCCGAAAATACAAATTTTCAACAAAAAAGTTCATTTTTAACCAACAAATTGCAGTTTTAATCAAACGAGAGGAAATTTCCATCAACAGGACTAGTTTCCTACCAATAAAAGACCAAATTTTGACTTAAAATGATTAAATTTCAGAAAAAAATAATGGGAAAGTTATATTTGTGGGTTAAAAACTAAATTTCAATTGAAAAAAGAATTTTCAGCAAAATATTTGAATTTTTATTCAAAGAGATCAACCCTCAAACAAAACAAATTTTTAACAAAGTGGTTCAAGTTTTACCCAATTAATTGAATTTTCAATTTTAAAAATATCAATTTTCAGCCAAAAATGAAATGGTTATGATTTAGTTTAAAAAATTATTTTTCAACCAAAAAAGGCATTTTTAACCAAAAAGATGAATTTTCTACCAAAAAATATGAATTCTCAACAAATAATGTAATAGTAGATATTTTAAATAAAACGTATGACTTTTTAATAAAAATTGTTTAATTCGCAACCAAATAATAAAATTCTTTACTGAAATTATTCGTCAGGATGAAACAACTGTAAGAAAAGAAATAAAAATATAAGGCAAATAGATTACTAACTAAAATAATTACTAGTCCCAAACTTCATTTTCAAAATTCTCTTACTTTAGCCCGACCAATTTTTTATTTGCTTCAACCATTAATATTCAAATATCATTTTGATTTTAGCTTTGTGATTTTCACCGTGATAAAATAAACAGTCTCTTGTTAAAAAGGTAATC
The DNA here is from genome assembly GCA_932195095.1 of Andricus curvator. NCBI lineage: Eukaryota > Metazoa > Arthropoda > Insecta > Hymenoptera > Cynipidae > Andricus > Andricus curvator. The sequence goes on from CAKNYM010052825.1 coordinate 265,735, forward strand.
TTTTTTCGTTCAGCAGAGAAAAAGTTTTAAAAACTATTTTTTCTTCAAAATAAAAAAAATTCCAGAACCATGAGCAAAATTCAAGGACTTTTCCAGGTTTTTCCAGGTAAAAACGAATTCAAGGACTTTTCCAGGTTTTCAAGGATTTCTAAAGTAGGGTCCAAAAGTCGAGGCCCCTCACTTTTTACATTCTCATTCTAATGACCCCCTGAGCTAGAAAAAACGATTTTTACCAAGGTGTCTGTCTGTCTGTAGTCTGTCTGTCTGCCTGTCTGTAGCCACGATAACTTTCGAAAAAATGATCAGATTTGATTGAGCTTTGGCACACTTTTTTATGGCCTAAAAAGAGAGAACAAGTTCGTTAACCAGCTATTTTGGATGAAAATTCAAAAAGTGAGCACATTTTGAAAATTTTTGAGACCACTTTTTTTGAAGATTTGAAAATTCTATGTACGGTTATTAGTAGTACGCAAAATGACGAACAAAATATTCTCATGACTTTTCGTGATAAAAAAAAAATTACTGGAGTTATAGCATTTTCAAAATTCCCAAAAACAAACGAAAATGAACATTTAGAGCCGAAAAACGCACGCTGTGAAAAAAAGTCAAGAGGAGAAAAACATTGCTTCTTGAACACCCTATAATATCTTCATAACAACTTTTTGAATTTTTTGAAAAATAAAAAATTCAAATTTTGATCGCACAAAAAAATAATGAAAAATCAAAAATTCCATTTTGCTGTCAAACTATGCAAGATACGAGAAAAGATCATCTTACCAAAATTGTGCATCTAAAAAAGATCTACAAATTTCTTATCAATCACTTTTTGATATGACGCGTAGTTTTTGTTTTATTTGTAAATGACCAAACAAAATTTGTTCATCCAAGGAAGAGGTACAAATTTGTTGTGAATCATGTTTTTATAGGATGCGTAGTTTTTGTTTTAATCGTGAAAATAACATTGACAGTAAAAAAAATCAAATTTTTGAAAACAATGCAAGGTACGAAAACAGATAAATGAACAAAAATTGTGCATTTAAAAAAGACTTACAAACCTGTAATCAATTTTTGTTGTAAGAATATATTCAAAATGAAAAAAATTAACTTTTTTGATAAACGGCACAAGCTAAAATAAAATGTTAACTAATAAAATTTGTCGCCTAAATTATATCATTACTTTTCATTTGAAATCAAATACAAATTTAGTATTTTTTATATGAAGAACATATAACACGAAGCGCAAAGTGCGCGATCAGTGTATTTCGGAGCGCGAAGCGCGACGCCCAAATCGCACGCCGTAAGTGCGCTCAAACTTTTTTGTTTCTATCATACGGTGCACAGAACCGAGCGTGAAACTCAAGGTTCAAATGATTTTGAAATCAAATATCGAGCGCGAAGCGCGAGTGTCTGGATGAGAATGTGTTCCTTAAGGTCGATAGAACCTTGAGTAAATAAAGTTCCTTTTCAGTCTGAAATAAAAACAAATTTAACAATCACTTAATATGTAGAGGTTTTGATAATTTTATAATATTTGCAAACAAACTTTTTCTTTTCATCGAAGTCGAACACGAAGTTCAAAAATCTAGAGGAGCCGAGCGTAAAGCGCGATGTAAATACGCCCGAGCGCGTAGCGCGAGGTGAATACATAATCGAGCGCGAAGCGCGAGATAAATATATGATCGAGCGCGAAGCGCGAGATCCAACAGTCGCGCGCCCTAGGCGCGCTCAAACTTGCGAGCGAAGCGAGCTGCGCGATGAGAATGTGCCCGCACAAAAAAAATCTCTGAAATGTCTAATAAAAAGCATGTAGAAGCTTTACGTCTTTCGAATGCAGCGATATGTTCGCTTTTGTCCTGAAAAATGGTTTGCAATAGATAGAGAGCAAAACGTCCCAAAAAACAGGGTTTTTCGGCATCCTTTTTCAAGGGTCCACTTTGACCAGTTCCCAGCAGGAGAGCGACGTTAGGAAAAATCTGAAAAAATTCACAGATATTCTTTCAATTTCGGAACTGAAATATGCAATAGTTTTCTTTTTACGGTGATTTATTTAGAAACATTTTATCTTGAGAACGAATGAAGATAGGAAGCCGTTCAATGGCTCCAAATGTGCAGTTTTGCCATGCGATTGCAGTGCAATAATTAAATTTACGATAAAATAATTCTCAGGCAAGAGTTATCATTTTGAATATTTTTGACTTTAATCAGTGTGGACATGTGGCCAGCGCAGCGGGACAAGTGGCAGCAAAAAAGTACCCTTTCTATGACAATAGTAATTCCAGAAGCAAGCCAAATGCCCGAAACAGATGTGGTTGAACGAAGCAGGGCCGTTTCAACGTCTTCAAGATGCATTTACGGAGCGGGTCCTCAGAAAATCAAAACCCAATTGCGAATATTAATCCGATTAAGAATATTTTCAGTAGAAAAACATTTTTTAAATAAATTTCTTCATAAATATTCGTGGAAGCGCAATTTTTCAAAATGAAAAAATTATTGAAAATTTTCCCAAGAATCTTTGCAACATTTTTATATTGTTATGAAACCTTCAAAAATCCTCAAGAAACTTGAAAAATTTATTTTAAATGTAACTTTCTGAAATATTTCCAAACTGTAAATAATTTTTGAATTTTTTCAGGACTTCTAAATATCTTTTTACATTATTTTTAATGTTTTCTGCAAATTGAAAGTAATTGTCTTGAAATACTGCAGAAAATTTCCTTATTCTCTTTAGACCTATACGAATTCTCGAAAAGCTTTAAATTTTATTTTGAAATCTAAAAAAATGTATAATTTGTTCAGAATTTTTTGAAATCTTCCCAAACTGTTAGTAAGATTTATTCATTCTCCTCAAACCTATCAAATATCTCAAAAAGCTCGCAAATTTTATTTCGAAATCTAAAAAAATTTATAATTTGTTAAGAATTTTCTGAAATATTTCCAAACTGTAAATAATTTTTGAATTTTTAAAGAACTTTTACATATTTTTTAGAATTATTCCAATTGTTTCTAAATTTTTGTTTAAATCCTGAGAAATAAAAAAAAGGTGACAAAAAGATGAAATTGAAAAAAATGAAACATTCGAAAAGATTTTCCAATTTCTGGAAAATGGATGTAAAAAATTTGAAGTCACTTTTTTTTATTTTGCAGGATTTAAAAAAAAAATGAAAACAATTCAAATAATTCTAAAAGATATGTAAAAGTTCTGAAAAAATTCAAAAAATATTTACAGTTTGGAAATATTTCAGAAAGTTACATTTAAAATAAATTTTTCAAGTTTCTTGAGGATTTTTGAAGGTTTCGTAACAACATAAAAATGTTGCGAAGATTCTTGGGAAAATTTTTAATAATTTATCATTTTGAAAAATTACGCTTCCATGAATATTTATGAAGATTTCTGAAACATTAAAAAATAACGTGGATTTCACAAAAAAATTGGAGTCAGTTTAGAAAATATCCAGGATTGTAGGAGTTTTAGAAGAAATTTATTTTTCAAATTTGTTTCTACTGAAAATATTCTTAATCGGATTAATATTCGCAATTGGGTTTTGATTTTCTGAGGACCCGCTCCGTAAATGCATCTTGAAGACGTTGAAACGGCCCTGCTTCGTTCAACCACATCTGTTTCGGGCATTTGGCTTGCTTCTGGAATTACTATTGTCATAGAAAGGGTACTTTTTTGCTGCCACTTGTCCCGCTGCGCTGGCCACATGTCCACACTGATTAAAGTCAAAAATATTCAAAATGATAACTCTTGCCTGAGAATTATTTTATCATAAATTTAATTATTGCACTGCAATCGCATGGCAAAACTGCACATTTGGAGCCATTGAACGGCTTCCTATCTTCATTCGTTCTCAAGATAAAATGTTTCTAAATAAATCACCGTAAAAAGAAAACTATTGCATATTTCAGTTCCGAAATTGAAAGAATATCTGTGAATTTTTTCAGATTTTTCCTAACGTCGCTCTCCTGCTGGGAACAGGTCAAAGTGGACCCTTGAAAAAGGATGCCGAAAAACCCTGTTTTTTGGGACGTTTTGCTCTCTATCTATTGCAAACAATTTTTTAGGAAAAAAGTGAACATATCGCTGCATTCGGAAGACCTAAAGCTTCCAGATGCTTTTTATTAGACATTTCGGAGATTTTTTGTGTGCGAGTTTTAATAAAAAAAATCTGCCCGCTTTGCGGGCACATTCTCGTCGCGCGCGGCTCGCTTCGCTCGCAAGTTTCAGCGCGCCTACGGCGCGCACCTGTTGGATCTCGCGCTTCGCGCTCGACAATGCATTCACCTCGCGCTGCACGCTCGGACACATTTGTCGTCTAGGTTTTCACACTTCGTGTGCTCGCTATTGCACGCTTCGCAGGCTAATACTCTCTTAGTAAGCTTCATCGTTATGACCTGCTTTTGGTTTAATTATGTCAGTTTGACATAAAAAGAAGAACTAATTTACTTAAGGTTCTATCGACCTTAAGGAACACAGTCTCATCACGACACTCGCGCTTCGCGCTCGATATTTGGTATGATCATCATGTGAACCTCGCGCTTCACGCTCGTTTCTGTTCATCGTATAATAAAAACCCAAAAGTTTGAGCGCGCTTGCTGCGCGCAATTTTGTCGTCGCGCTTCGCAACGACCATATGTTATGTTCAATGTTCTTCAGATAAAAATGACTAAAGTTGTATTTGATTTAAAATGAAGAAGGTAATTCCTTTAATTCAGCGTATATTTCCGTATCTTTATAATAAATCCTACAATCAGAAAGATTTTTTTCCAACTATCTGAAAAGGGGAGAAAAAAAGTATTTAAGTCGTTTTTGGAACATATATCTTGCTTTTTCATTCAAAATCAAACCGACCCCTTGACAACCATGTGATTCCCTATCTACTCCTGACCATATTTCAAAACCTCAATCAAAGTTTCAGTCCATTCCGAGGCTACTTTATTGTTTGTATTATTCATGTTTAGATTGCACACCCAACTACCACCTTTATGCGCGAAATTTGTTTTGCGAGTCGGAATCATGCCCAAGTTAAGTAGTGATTCGTCGTTTAGTGGAGAGTCCAGTTCTTACGTCAGTCCCACTAAAACTTCTGTTAAGGGGGGAGGGGGGGGGGCGAGGACAAGGAATGGAAATCGAGAGAGTCGCAATTGGTTTATGTTTTATACTGAGAAGGTCGCCAGCCTTCAGCAGCGTTGTATTAGATAGGAGTTCATATGTTTCCATCTGCGCATTCCCGGCCCACCTCTAAACGAGGAACCAATAACTCTTTTTTTTTTAATATATATATATATATATATATATATATTCATTTCGTCTATTTGGAACATAGTTCTTGAAATATAAATGTAATAGTTGAATTTTTTCACAGAAATTATTTTAGTAAACAAAGATCAAAACGTATTCTGAAATAAAAGTCAGATTTTCAGTCAGAATAAATTGTTTGAATTATTATTATATTTTATTGTTTCAATCGTTAGAAATAGTATTGAGAACACAAAAACAATGAAATATTGTGAAAAAACACACCCGAGATGAAAAATAAAGTAAATAAGCAAAGTTTTGATGAGAATGTGCCCGCTTATCGGGCCGATTTTTTCACTGTTAATGTTATTTTTTACGAATAAAACAAAAAGTACACATCCTATCAAAAAGTGACCCATGAGAAATTTGTAGATCTTTTTTGAATGCACAATTTTAGTCCACTCATGATTTGCCGTATCTTGCATAGTTTGACCGTAAAATTGATTTTTCATTATTTCTTGTGCAATAAAAATATGAAATTTCGATTTTTCAAGAAAATTCAAAAAGTCGTTATGATAATCTCGTAGGACGTGCGAAAAGAAACACTTTCCCTATCTTGACTTTTTTTCGTATCGTGCGTTGTTTGGCCGAAAATGTTACTTTTCGTTTTTTTGGGGGGATTTTGAAAATGCTGTAACTCGGACAATTTTCTTTTTATCAAAAAAAGTCGTAAGGATAAATTGATTGAATTTTCGAGTACTATAAGCGGCCTCACATATAATTTTCAAATTTGGCAAAAAATGGTCTAAAAAATTTTGAAAATGCTCTAACTTTTTGAATTTTCATCCAAAATAGCTGGTTAACGAACTCGATTTCTCTTTTTGCCCCCTGAAACCGTCTGCCAAAGCAAAATCCAATCCGATTAGTCTTTAAAAAGTTATCCGATATACAGACGACGACGACGACGACGACGACGACGACGACGACGACGACGACGACGACGACGACAACGACAGACAGACAGACACCGACGTAAAAACCATTTTTTCTGACTCAGGGGGCCTCAAAACGTCGACATTTGATGGAATCCGCGAAAGTCATTTTTCACATAAAACCAATACTTTCTCATTTTGATGAGAATGTAAAAAAAGTGAGGGGCCTCGACTTTTGGACCTGACTTTAGGACACTAGACACCCTGGGTAACAGGCGAGAATTAGAGGGGGGACGAAGAGGATAAATGGAAGATTTCGGAAGGAGACTATAAGAGGCATACCGTAGGGTTGAATAGAATAACGTGAATATTAACGCTAATGGTCAGTTGTGTTTTGATTAACACAGATGGAGCTTTATCTTATATTTGTAGCCACGATGATTTATTGTTTTTTAAGTAAGAGCAATGAAAATAAAACAATTATTTGGTAAATTAGTTGTGGTTGAATGTGAATCAATATTTATTTCGAGCACTTTTGTCTGCGAATGACAAGAAAATATTATGTATTGAAGCATCGTTATTGACGAGCTATGTCACACACGATCGTGCCATTCTGTTCCGGGGACAGTCATTGTTTCGTTCAATTTTCATCATAAGGTCATGTCGTTCCATATCAGGGTATATTCAAGACGATATTCGATTGTAGCATACAACTATTCATATGATTTCTGTGACATGAAGTTCCCTCGGAATGGGTTTTCGAATAAAACAAAAATTTTCCAGAGGTTGCATTTTATTTTACATTTTATTTAGATTTAATAGAGTTATTAATTTGAAACTTTTTCATCATTCTCAGATTTTAATTAATGAAACTTTTATTTGATTGGAAAAAAGAGGAAATTTGAACCAGTTCAATCGAAACGTATATTCAGAATTAAATTTGAAAGTTTTTCTTTGTAAATCCTATACTTTAATGTATTTTTAATTTGGAAATTGGAGAAGTTTTTAAATCCCTTCATTCGTCCTAGAGCGCAGACTTTTAACTTTTCCTGTAGGTCAAAAGAGTCATCTATTTGACTGTAATTGTTCTGGTTTGCTTTTCCAATACATTCTTAATCTCCCTTGAATAAATAAAGAGTTTTCTAATTTGTCGTCTAAAATGTACATAAGTTAATGCGAAATCTGATGTTACCAGTCACGTAATTACAAGAGAAACGTGACCGAACGCGACTGTGGTGTGGAAATCACAAAAAAAGATACGCCTCTTTAATGCTTCTGTATACGGTTACTCGTTAGTCAATAATGAATCAAAATAAAAAAATATATTTCCAACAGAATATTTATTTACTACCAAAGGAACAAATTGAATAAAGTTGGTTTAATAACGCGAAAAAAGAGAACAGAATTTTAAAACATTTATAGCAGAAAATAATTATTTAATATATAAAAATTGTACAAAAAGATTCAAAAGTTATGAAACAATTGAAACAAAAATATAGACAACACATTTGTATACAAATATTTTATAATAACTATAGGAAATTTTAAGTTTTCTCTTGCCTTATTCACATAGAACTTTTGTACATTTGTAAGAATGCTGGTTTATATAATATTTATAAATGACAGTTTCAAGGTGCTAATTCCTCCGCAAAGCCAACCGGAAAAAGACGCGCAGAGTATATTAAATTTTTATAAAATCGGGTAAGTACAGAGGAATAAGTGCCCTAAGTCATAACTTTTAGTTATTAGCCATATTGCAACGGTATCCATTTGCTAATTTAAAAACAGCCATAAAACCTATAAATTTTCCAGGAAATAAGAAAACTAAGATGAAAGAGGAAATAAGGACGAGTGGAAGTAAGTAGTGATGTTGAAGGAAGAGGTAAAGAGAAAACTTAACTCTGTAATAATTTTTTTTCCAACGGCATTCGTATCAATAAATTTAATATAATAATAATTTATTTTAATTTGATTGAACTATTTTGTGACAAATTGATATTTCACTGAAAATGAATTAATTAATCAAATAACTGATCAAGAAAATCGTGTTCATAAATAACGTAACAAAATCTTTAATTTTGCTCATATAAACAACACAAATTTATTGTCCTTTCGACTTCACAGTGGCAAAAATCAGCAGTCTAAGTGGTCCAAAAATTCGAGTTTCGATTTTTGTTGATCGATCTCCCCTGATTTGTTCGTTTTCTGGCAAAATAAATTCAATAATTTGAAGAAAAAAAAATTGAAACAATAACCCGTGCCTCTGGGTTTTTGAAATTAAGACGGGGGTTTAAGTGGGAAAAACTCGGTTCTCGAAAAAATGGAAAAAGGAAGTACTTGTAATAACCTTTTTGTGAATTAAATTATAGTCATCTCTTGTGAATCGTGAAAATTCATTATCTTTCGGAATACATGATATAAAGTTGATGAATCTCAAGAGCAGTATCTATTGTTTAACATATTTTTGATAATTATTTAAACAATTTTCATTATCGTTTCAACAATTTTTTTCCTTCAAATCGTAAAAAGTTATTTTTTTATAAATAAATGACATAATTAACGAATGTTGAGAGTAATATATTTTTAAGGATATTTGGTAGTTATTCAAACAATTTCCATTTGTTTAAACCATTTTTCTCCCCGTAAATCATGAAAAGTTTTTCTTTTCTGCAATTAATGACACAATTTAAGAATTTTGAGAGTAATATTCTTTTTTTGAATTATTCAGCAATTATTTAAACAAATAATAATCATTCGAGAGAAGGTGGAGAAAAGTCTAGTTTTTTCGAATCTCTTACACCTTTGCCGCTTATTATTCAATATTTCTTTATCTTCAAATTTATTCCAAGATTATTGAAAATTAAACTAATTTAAATTAAATTATTAAAATAAATTGTTCACCCAATTTTTTTTATATTCAATTTATTATTATTTATTCTCAGAATTTATTTTTTGAATAAGAAAATACTGAATAATAAGCGATATGGTGTAAGAGATTCGAAAAAATAATTGTTTAAATAATTAATTCACGATTTTCAAAAAAAAAATATTTTTAAACAAAATTGAAATTGTTTAAATAAATGAACATTCTTTAAAAAATACTGAATATCCTTAGGAAAAAATATTACTCTCAGCATCAGTTAATTGTGTCATTAATTCGAGTAAATGATAACTTTTTACGCTTCACAGGAGAATAAATTATTTAAACAAATGAAAATTGTTTAAGTAATTACCAAATATCCTTAAAAAATATATTACTCTCAACATTCGTAAATTGTGTCATTAATTTCAGAAGATGACACATTTTTTAGATTTTAGGGAGGAAATATTGTTTAAATAAATAAAAATTGTTTGAATAAATAAAAATTGTTTAAATAATTACCAAATATGTTAAAGGAGATGCACTATTCTTGACATTCCTTAACTTTCTATCATTTGAAGGGTAGAAATGCAGAAGGAGTCAAGCGTCAAATTTTCGAAATCGGGTTTATTAGCTCAAAAAATCAGAGAAATTCTAATACACATGCCTGCCAAAGGATTTTTGTGGGGCATCATTTTTCAAAATTCCCACTAAAAAAAGAACAGCTAGAGGGGTCAAGCGCCAATGTGTACTTGATCCCGATCGATCATCGCGCCTGCGCAGTATTGAGAAATCACGATCGCAGCAGACGAAAGGACGCGTGTGTTTGGCGGTGTTTGTGGTTTTTTAAAATTAAAAACAATGTCACTTGGTAGAAATTTTTCCTTTTATGCCTCCTTGGGCGCAGCAACAATATATAGAAATTATTCAGGGGCATTAAAATATGCATAACGACCCATATGCTGATGATGGTTACCCCGTTTTATAATATTTTTTCTACGATTTTATAATAAAAAGTTCAACAAAATTTTCCTTGAATATCTTGAATTAATCACATTCCGAAAATATTGATATAGTACAATCTACGATAGGATGAAATAATAAATTGCTTACTTCTAATTTCAACGGACATAATGTTACAAGAAGAAACCCAATATAAGGAAAATAATAATAATCGAAGTAATTATTGACGTTTAAAGTTGTCCGAGAAGCTTTTCTAACCTCAAAGTGAAAAATCCAATTTCATTTTTCTCGACACTGGTTAATTATTTTTAATTACTATTGGGTCCTTCCATTCAGTACTAAATAAGCTAAAACCCAATTTCTCATTTGTTGGAAATATGCAAAATTATTGCTGCTATCGTCATTTGAAGTTGAAATGATAGTTTTGCGCTATTTCGAAGTCATAATTGGATTTTGAAATTTCTCGAAACTGCGTGATTTTTTTTAAACAAACTTTTTGGAAATCAATTCGTCCATTCAATAGCTAGAATTCAAATTTTTATTTTTTCCTTAAACTGCAAATTGACTCCACAATTAATGTTGAAAGGTGTTAAAAGTCGATACGGACCCGAAATCTAACCTCAAAACGTGACCTGTTTCATTAATTTTCTCGAAACCGGATAGCTTTTTGTAAGCAAACTTTTTTTAATTCGATAGAGCATGAAAGTATCTCAAAAGCACTTTCTTATTTTTTTCTTAAATGGTCCAGCTGAATTTACAACATGTTTTTAGTCTCTCCTGAAAAAAATGAAAAATGGCGCTTGACTCCTGCATTTCTACCCTTCATTTATCCCGAAAGTTATAATAACTTTTACGATTTATAGGAGAATAAAAATGGTTTAAACAAATGACAATTGTTTAAACTATTCAAAATTATTGCAAAAATACTTGAAAACTCGTCACTTATCGATTAAAAATAGTTCATGTAGAAAAAATTCCAAAAAATACCGTCTTTAGCATGAATTTGCTAGAAAACTGTTATTTTACAGTTTTTGGGGCATTTTCCGGGCACAATAAAAGGGGATTAGGGGGGGGGGGTCAAAATAAAAAATTATTGATTGGATTTTTGTCCACGGAAAACGAACGAATCGGGGAAGATCAATCAACAAAAATCGAAAGTCAAATTTTTACAGGTATAAATTTGGACCACCCTGAGGAGCACTAACGTAGATAATTTGCATGATCCTTCATTTAATTTTTAAATTTTGTATGGACCAAATTCTGATAACAAAAAAAATTACTTTTCTGAAATTCAGTCTTACAATATTAAATTCGTTTATAAAATATGTTTACTTTTGTTGAAAAAAAATTTATTAACAATGACAGCAATATATTTTATGTTTATTAAATTTGTTCATATAGATAATGAGTCTTCGCAGCTTCTACTTGAATTGAACATGTTTGTTTGAAACAATTAGGCCAAGAAAAATTTATTTTTAATTTGAAGGACAGAATTCGCAAAAAAGGCTATAGAGTTGTAACCAAACAATTTTTAAATAAAGACTGAATTAAAATAGCAAATGCAAGATTCCATTATTTAGTTATTTGGAAATTAATTTACACAGAATGACATTAAATATTGAACAATCCGTCCTGTTCAAAATTGCAGTCTTCTATGTGAAAACAAGCGACGTTTAACGTGACTTCATGAGTAATTGCAAACTCTCCGATTAAATTGGATGCAAATTGATTATCTAGAATGAATTAGCAAATTAATTTAATTGGTTTTCAGAGTGATTACAATTAACTATGCCTATGTACAGTTGTACACTAGAGTTTTCCGAAAAAATAAATTCCATCTTTTTTTCAAATCGGTCAAAATTAATCCGTGCCCCCGGTCTTTTGAAATGAACACGGAGTTTTTAATGCGAAAATCTCAGTTTTTGAAAAAATGGAAAAAAGAAGTATATACTTGTTATTAAGTTTCTGTAAATTGAAGTTTAGACACCTCTCAGGGAATGTTTAGGGAATAATTTCCACTCAAAAACTTGTACCCCCCCCCCCCCAACCGCTTGTATTGTGCCCGAAAAATGCCCCAAAAAATGCAAAATAGCAGTTTTATGTGAAAATAATGCAAAAGACTGTATTTTTTTCTGAATTAGTAATTTATATTCGATAAGTCAAAAGTTTCCAAGTATTTTTTGAATTATTTTCGATTCTTAAAACAATTCTTAGTTTTTAAAACAATGTTTGTTTTGCACTTAAATCGTGAAAAGTTATTATTTTTTGAGCTAAATGATACAGTTGATAAATTTCAAGTATAATATTTCTAACTTAACATATTTGGTAATTATTAAAACAATTTTAATTTGTTCAAAACAAACTGTCTTTTACAAATAACATCACTCTTTACATTCATTACCTGCGACCTAAATTTCAGTAAATAATAGATTTTTACGATTATCAGGATGAAAAAATTGTTTTAACAAATGGAAATTGTTTAAGCAATTGCAAAATATCCTAAACAAAAAATATTGCTCTCAACCTTCGTTAATTGTGTCAATAATTTCAGAAAAAAATAAATTTTCATGATTAACAGGGGAAAAATTGTTTAAACAAATAATAATTGTCTACAAAATTGAAAATCAGTTAAGAAAGACTTGGAAACTTTTAATGTATCGAATATAAGTAATACATTTTTCAAAAATTCCAAAAAATATGGTCTTTAACATCAATTTTTCATAAAACGGATTAATGTTGACCGATTTGAAAAAAAAAAATTATTTTTTTTCGGAAAATGAACAAATCGGGGAGATTGATCACCAAAAATGGAAAGTTTTATACTATTGTTCAATTTGTTATAACTGTTAAATAAATAATTCATGATTTGAAAAAAAAAAATAAGTAGCGATTTGTATACTCAAAAATTCGCGAATCAATCCAATCTTTATTTTTCCCCTCTTTTTACTGTAGGCTCAATTATCAACCATTTCTTAAACATCAAGAAAAATTGGTCTTTTTACACACACAAATTTTTGAATTAACCAAATCATTTTTTTTTAATTCTGGGGTCAATAACTTTCACACACGAGAACTTCTCTTGCTTTTCTTATTTCTTTTTGCACATCGTTTACTTAGGCGTTGACGAATTTAAATAATCACTCACGAAAAGAGTTTATTTCTTCACTTTACTCACGACTGCAAGGTTGCATCATTCAAATTCAACGTATTATTTGTCAAAGAAATTGCTGAACTGCATGTTTCATTTCATAATAAGAGAGAATACTGTTTTCAAAATATAATTTGCATGAAGTTTTATTTTTAGATTATAAATTATTCAATCTTCAATTGATTCTTATTCATGTATACATCTTTTATAAGGTAGTTCTTGCATGTAAGTGAAAAATTCTCTAGCTCAGAAAAACAAATTTGTTAAAAATATACCCTATTAATCATTGATATTATCTAAGCGTCAATCATATCATAAATTAACAATTGAAATTTATTTTTTGCTTCCTCATAGAGGAAGCTTTGTAATGGTAACATGTTCCAAAATTTTTAAATTCATTTAATTGAACCCTCCTCAATTTAAAAATGTCTAAAGCAATGTTCTAAGCAATTGCCCGGATGTGTGTGTTTGTGTGTGGATGTCACACTTTTTTGTGAACACGATGACTTGAAAACGGTTGCAGATAAATTAATGACATTTGGAGGGCTTTTTTCCCCACTAATATCTTCAATCTGACTGAAGGATTTCTAAAAATATTCGTTACATTTTTTAGCACTTAATAATATTTTAAAAATCGGTTTTTTATATTAAAACTTTTTTTATTAGCATAATTCAAACTTGATGCCAGAACATAAAAGATTCCTTGGTTCGAGGCGAATCGATTGACCTATAATATTAATATATTTTATTGAAGCGTAGGGAAGTTATGGTAATTTACATATTTTGAAAATCGGTTTTTTATAGTAAAACTTTTTTCACTAACATAATTTGAAGCTGATGCAACAACAGAAAAGATGTATTGGTTCGAGACCAATCGATTGACCCATAATATTAATATATATATTATGTCAAAGCGTAGGGAAGTTATGGTAATTTATACATTTTGAAACTCGGTTTTTTATAGTAAAACTTTTTTCATTAACATAATTTGAAGTTGATGCAACAACAGAAAAGATGTATGGATTCAAGACGAATCGATTGACGTATAATATTAATACATTTTCTTAAAGCGTAGGGAAGTTATGGTAATTTATATATTTTGAAAATCGGTTTTTTATAGTAAAACTTTTTTCATTAACATAATTTAAAGTTGATGCAGGGATATAAAAGAATCCTTGATTCGAGGCAAATCAATTGACCTATAATATTAATATATTTTATTGAAGCGTAGGGAAGTTATGGTAATTTATATATTTTGAAAATCGATTTTTTATAGTATAACTTTTTTCATTAACATAATTCAAAATTGATGCAGGAATATAAAAGAATCCTTGGTTCGAGACGAATCAATTGACCTATAATATTAATATATTTCATTGAAACGTAGGGAAGTTATGGTAATTTATATGTTTTGAAAATCGGTTTTTTATATTAAATCTTTTTTCCTTAACATAATTCCAAGTTGATGCAAGGACAGAAAAGATGTGTTGATTCGAAATGAATCGATTGACATTAATAATATTAATACATTTTATTCAAGCGTATGGAAGCTATGGTAATTTATATATTTTGAAAATCGGTTTTTTATATCAAATCTTTTTTCATTACCATCATTCCAAGTTGATGCACGGATATAAAAGAAACCTTGGTTCGAGACGAATCAATTGACCTATAATATTAATATATATTCTATTAAAGCGTAGGGAAGTTATGGTAATTTATATATTTTGAAAATCGTTTTTTT
>CAKNYM010052825.1:280630-324666 GCA_932195095.1 Andricus curvator
ATATTTCATTGGAACGTAGGGAAGTTATGGTAATTTATATATTTTGAGAATCGGTTTTTTATATTAAATCTTTTTTCTTTAACATAATTCCAAGTTGATGCAGGGACAGAAAAGATGTCTTGATTTGAGACGCATCGATTGACCTATAATATTAATACATTTTATTGAAGAGTAATGAAGCTATGGTAATGCATAATATTTGAAAATACGTTTTTCTATAGTAAAACTTTTGTCTTCAATATAATTCATAGTTTATGCAAGAACATAAAAAATTCCTTGGTTCGAGACGAGTCGATTGACCTACAATATCAATACATGTCATTAAAGAGTAGGGAGGTTATGGTAATTTATATATTTTCAAAATCGATTTTCATGCTAAAAATTTTCTCATTCTCATAATTTAAGGTTGATGCGAGAATAGAAAAGTTTTGTTGATTCAAGAAGAATCGATTGAACTATATAACATTGATACATTTTATTGAAGAGTGAGGAAGCTATGGTAATTCACAATATTTGGAAACACGGCTTTTTATAGTACAACTTTTTTCACTAACGTAATTTACAATTGATGCAAGAACGGAAAAGATTCCTTGATTCAAGGAAAGTCGATTGATCTATAATATTTACACTTTATTGAAGATTGAAGAAGTTATGCTCATTTATAATATTTAAATCATCTGTTTCTAACAGAAAAACTTTTTTCATCGACATAATTCAAAGTTGACGCATGAATATAAAAGATTTTTTGAAAGGGATAGTGTGCGACAGAACTTTTCCCTTCCCTTTTCCAGCTCGAAAAATTATCATTTCGAACACAAAATTTGATTTGTCTGATTTGTCTTTGTATTTAAAAGATTGTTTATATTATTTTGTAATTTTTTTCTTTGTAAGTTTCTATTTTTAAATTGATCAAAATAAAGACTTTGGTTTGTATATTATTGAAAAAAATAACTAATGCTTCCTCTGTGAGGAAGCAAATGCATTTGCTAACGGGAAGCAAGGTGCTCGTGAAATGAGCACCATATAATTATGGATACAAAGTGGAAACACTCGAGATTGAATTCACAGCTAGTTTATAATTGTAGCTCCTACAGTCAGTCATACATTACTTAATAAGAAACTGCAATTATGATAAAAAATAACGATTGCGTACTTCTATTTCATGATAAGAGGTTCAAATAGGGTTTAATGATAATTTTTAATTGTGTAAGATTCCATTTTTAAGGAAGCGCGTCCATTACTTTAATTACTACAAAATCCGAGCCAAGATACGATTTACCAAGGGCGTGGGGGGGGGGTAATCGTATCTTGGCTGCCCCCACCCTAACTTGTAAGATTGTTCCGCCTCGTTTATATATTGGTTTATTTTCTACTTCTCAAAGCTCTTCGTAGTTTCTCTTGAAAACTAAGAGCAGGAGATGGAAGGTGATCTCAGGAAAGTGCAGTAATTGATTAATTTAGTATATGATAAATACATATTAGCCGTCCAAGTTCTCGACTGAACTCGATTACTGTGAGTTTGCAGACTGGCTTGAAAACTTCATAATTCAGAGCGCACTGATAATTAAATGAAATATGAACTGATTTAATGATGTCTTGTTTATATTTAATTGCTGATTTCTTGGTACTTATTTCTTCAACAGCTGCTGAACTCAATTAAATATTTGGATAAAGTAAAAATTTGGAATTCGTGCATTTTTCTCTCAAGTTCGTATTAGGCTACCAAACATTCAGCCTTGTACTCAGAAAAATGTTTGTTTGAATCAAACAAACATTTGTTTGACCCTTTATCAAAGATTGAATTTGTTTGATTCAAATAAAATTTGTTTGAGTGAAACGATAGCGTGTTTGAATCAAATAAAATTTATTTGAATCAAACACATGTTTATTCAAATCAATAAAATATTTGTTTGACACTATATCAAACAAAGAATTTGTTCGATTCAAATAAACATTTTTCTTAGTGTAGATTGGAAGTTTGCTTGTACTAAACAAAATGTTAGTAAAATCATCATTTTTTAAAATATTTCAAAGAACTATTTGTGTCAAACTATTTTTTTCTGGGATTTTAAATATGAAGCTTAGATCTTTGCAAATTAATTTAAAATTGTGATCCTCCTGAAATGAAAATATTTCAATGTTGTACGCTTGCGATTCACAAGTATTGTATACTTTTCACCTTTTTCAAAATTAAGTAGATAAACCAATTTTATTCGATTTTGTCTTTTTTTCAAATAGCTTTTGCATAATTTGTAGAATTATCTCTTTAAAGTTTAATTCTTAATTAACAAAATATCTTACATCAGGTAGATATTTATGATGGTATTTTTCTTGTACTTTTTCAACCATTTTTAAGGTCGTGCGATTAATTTTCCGTTCACCTTTTTATATTATTTCGTATTAATTGTTTTGAAGTCTTTGTTGAATAATATATTTGTTAACTCTTTTTAAAGTACTTTTTTCAGTTATTGTAATTTTTTAATACCTTCTTATTTTTTCATTTCCGAATTTATAATCGATAAATTTTAACTAAACGCTATTTTTATTAATTAGAGAAGATCGAGGGGTTAATTAATCGGATTTTTGGTGTACACAGAATTGCAAGATTGCTTGAGATTGCAAAAGATTCCATTGATTATAGCAAATTCCTTATAGAAAATCATTAAATAGAACTTTTTCTTAGAATAATGAGCATTAGAATAAAAAATACAAAATTTTTCAGGAAATTAATGCAAGAAGTAGAGAAAGTACATAGGAAAGATTTATTTTAGACCATTTATAATCTCACATGAAAGTACATAAAAATAGCGATTCTGCCCAAAAAACGTTTAAGCAGCAAAAATCTGTGAATTCCCTTGATATCTTCAAAATCACTTGAAATTTGATTAAAATCCATATGAAAACGTTTTGGAATTTTGTGAAATCCCTCTATACCTTTGAAAATATTGTCTAGTCCATTAAAATCTTTGAAATCTGTTAAAATCTGTTGATATCTATTGAACGCTGTAAAATCCCTTGAAATCTTTAAAATAATCCGAATTATATAAATTGAATTAAACTTATTCATTAAAATTATCTAGAATAAACCATAAAATCTCTAAAAATCTATGAAATCCCTTTAAATCTTTTGAGATACAATAAAATCCTTTGAATCTTGTAAAATTCCTTGGAATACCTCAAAATCGCTAGAAATCTGGGAAATCGTAAAGAATCCCTTTAAATTCAATAAAATTTCATTTATTTTTCAAAGTTCTCTAGGAATCTTTGGAAATCCTACAAAATTCTTTGGAATTCTTCGACATTTAGTATATCTCTTGAAATCCCTTAGAATACCCTAGAACCCTTTGAAATCTTTCTAAAACGTAAAAATCCATTGAAAAGTATAAATCATTTGAAAAACCTCAAATATAATTTAATTAAACTTCTTCATTGAATTTTTTTTTTTAAAAAAGCAGTTTAAATCCCTAGAAATTTTTTTAATCTTTGTGAAATTCCCCGAAACGCCTAAAATTCCTTGAAATCTTTGGAATCGGCAGGAATCCCCTGAAATCTTTGGAATCACTAGAAATCTCTTAAAATATCATTTATTTTCCAAAGTTCTCTAGAAATCCCTTGAGATCTTTAAAATAATCCGAATGATATAAATTGAATAAATCTTATTCATTAAAATTATCTAGAAAAAAGATAAAATCTCTAGAAATCTATGAAATCCCTTTAAATCTTTTGAGATACAATAAAATCCTTTAAATCTTGTGAAATTCCTTGAAATACCTCAAAATCGCTGAAAATATGGGGAATCGTAAAGAATCCCTTGAAATTCAATGCAATTTCATTTATTTTTTAAAGTTCTTTAGGAATCTTTGGAAATCCTACAAAATTCTTTGAAATTCTTTGACATTTAGTATATCTCTTGAAATCCCTTAGAATACCCTAGAACCCTTTGAAATTTTTCGAAAACGTAAAAATCCATTAAAAAAATATAAATCTCTCGAAAACCCTCAAATAGAATTTAAATTGAACTTCTTCGTTAAATCTGTTTAAAAAAAAGCCGTTTAAATCCCTAGAAATTTAAAAAATCTTTGTGAAATTCCTTGAAACACCTGAAAATTCCTTCAAATCTTTAGAATCGGTAGTAATCCCCTAAAATCTTTTAAATCACTAGAAATCTCTTGAAATATCCTTTATTTTCCAAAGTTCTCTAGAAATCCCTTGAAATCTTTGGAAATTCTATAAAATTCTTTGGAATCCCTTGACATTATGTAAATCTCCTAAAATCTTTTAGAATTCCTAAGAATCCTTTGAAATCTTTGGAAAATGTGAAAATCTATTTGAAAAAGTATAAATCATTTGAAAGCCCTCAAATCTAATTTAAGTTAAACTTATTTATTATAGTTCTATTAAAACCCGTTTTAATTCCTAGAAATCTTTGAATTCCCTTGAATTACCTGGAAATTTGATTAAATACTTGAATCTTTGTAAAATTACTTGAACTACCTTAAAATCTCTTGAAATCTTTGGAGTCGCTAGGAATTCCTTGAAATTAAATTTAACCTAATTTATTTTAATTTACAAAGTTCACTAGAAATTCCTTGAAATCTTCGGAAATCCTACGAAATTCTTTAAAATACCTTGACATCTTTGAAAAACGTAAAAATCCTCTAAAATCTCTTGAAATGTTTCGAAAGTCCTTGAAATCCGTGGAAATATTCTGAATCTTTTTAGAACCAATGATCCTTTAAAATTGGTAGAAATATTTAAAAACTTTATAAAATTCTTTTAAATTTCTTAAATACCGTGGAAATTTGCTTTTAACCGTTTTCCCCCAAGAAACGTGATCAGAATGTGTTCTTTAAAGCCGTAAGAGCTTTAACAAAAGAGAATTAACAATCGCTAAATTTCACTTGTCGATGGTTTGACCTTTAATTTAAAAAGACTTTTGCAAAAATGTGGGGGGGGGGTGCACAATGACCGAACGCGTAGCTCGAAGTAAATACATTATCGAGCGCGAAGCGCGAGATCCAACACGTGCACGCCCTGGGCGCGCTCAAACTTGCGAGCCGCGCGCAGCGCGTGATGAGAATGTCCCCACGCAGCAGGCAGATATTTTATCCATAAAATTTATTAATTATTGCAATTGAAATAATATGACAATTGAGAGAAAAATTATTCATAAAAAAATGTTATTTGTTTATATTTTTGAATTTTCTATTTGGGATATTTCATAATTTAGCAATTTTCTGTCAGGTATTTTATTATTCGGGAATTTCCCGATTCGGTAATATCATATAAACTATTCGGGAATTTTATTCAGGAATTTTATTATTCGTGCATTTTTATTCAGGAATTTTATTATTCGTGAATTTTATTTTCCGGGAATTTTCCAATTCGGGAATTTTACAGTGTTGGGAATTTTATTCTGGGTTTTTTCAGTCGTCCCGTGACGAAATTGCTTTATGGGAACTCTCTGGAATTCAAATTATATTAAAATTATTGATTGAGGATTGATTAATTGTTGCTTGATTATAGCTAGGAATCCTGAAAAATTTAAGTAATTTTTCAAAGTTCACTAGAAATATCTTCCAATCTTTAGAAATCCTATAAAATTCTTTGCAATCTCTTAAAACTTTTCAATTCTCTTGAAATCCTGTGGAATTCTTCAGAATCCTTGGAAAGGTTTAGAAATATTTGAAATCATCTGAACTCCCTCGAAATGTTTCGAAATTCTTTGAAATCCGTGGAAATATTTTCAAATCACATGAAAACCCATGACATTTTCCAAAATTATTTGAAATATTTGGAAACCCCTTAGAATCCTTTTTAAATGCGTGAAAGTCCCTTGAAATTTGTTCAACTCCTTTTGAATCCCTGATAACCTTCTGATATGTTTGGAAATATTTGAAATTCTCTTAAATTTTTATGAAATCTGACAAAATTGCTTAAAACCATTGGAAATTCTCTTGAATTCAAATTAAATTGAAATTAATAATTAAAGTTCTCTAAAAAAATCGTTTAAATCTCTATAAGTCTTTAAAATCCTTTAATAATGTAAAATTGCTTGATATGCCTTAACATCCCTTCACATCTTTGAAATCGCTATAGGAATCCTTTCAAACTTAATTTAATTTATTTTCCATAGTTTACTAGAAATGTCTTTCAATCAATGGAAATCCTACAAAATTCTTTGCAATCTCTTGAAACTTTTTAAATCTCTTTGAACCCTTTTGAATTCCTCAAACTACCCGGAAAAGTTTGGAAATATTTAAAATCCTCTAAACTCCCTCGAAAAGTTTCAAAATTCCTTGAAATCCGTTGAAATATTTTCAAATCACATGAAAATCCATGAAATTTTGTGAAATCATTTCAAATATTTGGAAAACCCTTAAAATTATTTTAAAAGCCCCAAGATCCGTGGAAGTCCCTCAAAAGTTTAAATTCTTTGGAAATCCTTAAAACCTCCTGATATGTTTAAAAATCTCTAAAATACCGTGAAATTATTATGAAATCTTAGGAAATCGCTTAAAATCCATGGAGGTTTTCTGAAATTTTTTGAAATTCCTTGGAATTAGTCTAAATCCTACGTTAAATAAATAAATAAATCATTCGTTTGTACTTTCCCTATTTTTTGCATCGACACTTTCAATATTTTAACATTCTTTATTTCTATTCTCGGAGAAGACTGTTGGATTTGTTGGGTGTTAGTATTTAATTTTTTCAATTATTAAATTATTATTTTTTATTTTAGAATTTTTTCTAATTTATTTATTATTTTTTTAATTTTCAAAAAAGATTAGATAATTTTTGAAGTTTTTAATTAAAAATAGTTGCATTTCGAACGTTCTACTTTGAGTACATTACTGGGTCATTCAAATTAACCTCGGAATTCAACGTATGTAAACTTCGCGTTTCAAAGTTGTTAATTACTGTATATTGCCATGTATTGAGTATAGCGGTAACGAGTAACACCCATCGGCTGTTTTTCAAACACTGATCTCGAAGTGAACTCGAGATGCCTTGAAACATTACAGAATTAGAAATAAATAAGTTATATAACTGTTTATTTTTTAAGAATAAATAATATTCTCCTAGAACATATTTACAAGATCTGTGGAACGAATAAATTAATACTCATTTATCAACAATATATCAATTATTTGTTCTCTAAACGAGATTTCAAAAGATTGAAAAAACTTCCAGTGACTTGAAAGGATTTTCACAAATCTCAAAAGATTTTAAGGTATTTCAAAGACCTACAAAGTATGTCAAAGAATTTTTAAAAATTACAGAATTTAACGGCATTTCCAAACCTTTTCATGGATCTCATGACATTCCGAGGGATTTCAAAGGTTTCAGGTGGTTACAAAAGTTTTAGGGTATTTCGATCGATTCCAAAGGATTATGAGAGGTTTCACAGAATTTCAAGAGTTGATTTATTATTTATTCATTTATTTTTTATCTGTCAATTTTTCAATGGATTTTACAAGATTTTTAAAGATTTCAAGGAGTTTAATCAGATTTCAAAAGATTTTACGATGTTTTAAGAGACAGCGAAGGATTTCGGCGGAATTTTACGAATATTAAAAAGTTTAAAAGTATTAAGAATAACTTTCGCGGATTGCAAAGAACTAAAGGGATTGTGATGATTTCCTGGAATGTCAAAGGATCTTGAGAGATTTTAAGAGATTCAAAAGTTTATTCACGGATTTTAGAAGATTTCGCAGGATTTCAAAAGATTTAACGGAATTTCAAGGGTATTCCGAATATTATCAATGATTTTAAGGAATTTCGAGTCATTTCAATGGCGTTTAAAAGATTTTGAAGCATTCCAAAAGATTCAGAAAGATTCCCACGAATTTCAAAGATTTTAAAGATTTCAAGGGATCTCGTAATATTACATAATATTTCACGGAACTTGAAAGATTTCAACCGATTTTTAGAAATTTTAAGGGTTTTCCACAGATTTAAAAGAATTCTAAGTGATTTTCGTGGGATTTTCAAGATTTCAAGCGATTTTAAAGATTTCAAAATATTTCATGGAATCTCAAAGGATTTGAAGGGATTTCCACAATTTTTAAAGGACAAACAAAGATTTCCAGGGAGCTTAACCTTTTTTTATGGATTTCAAGAGATTATATACTTATCCATGGCATTCAAAGATTTTTAAGGAATTTTCAAATGACTAAAATAAGTTTAAGAGATTTACAATATTTTTAGTAGAGTTCATGGGATTTCACGGGATAGCGAAGATTTCCAGCTGGTTAACTGCTCGACATAATTTTTTCAAATTAAATAATTCCTAATTAAAAACACTTTTGGTCTAGATTTCTTTGTGATTCTAATGTTTAGGACACCATTGACTTAAAATAGAGTAAAATATAATATTTCAAGTGCCAAGGCTACGAAGTTTGTAGGAGAAAAAATTTCGATGTTAATAATTTAGAAATCTATGCTTTTGGGGGAACGACGGAAAAATACCGAAAAATAAAATTCCCAACACTTTAAACTTCCCGAATTTGAAAATTTCCGAGCAGTTTATAATATTACCGAATTTGAAAATTCCTAGATGAAAAAATTCCCAACAGAAAATCACCGAATTATGAAATATCAGAACTAGAAAATTTCCGAATTATAACACTTCCGAATTTAAACAATCAAACTTCTTTTATAAATATTATTCATTTATCAAAAATACAATAATCAAATGTTTTTAATAAAAAAATTACTTTTAATGTTTTATGTTCCTAAAATTAATGTTTGAATTCAAAATAACAAAATTTGAAAAAATATGTTTCTAGATAAATAAATTTTTATTAAAGAAATAAAATTTGTGAAAAAAAACTGACCTTATATGGGAAAAAAACAGCTTTTTATTGATATAGGATTTGAACGCTGTGATATGTTACAAATAATTCTTTGTGGCAGTATCTTGTTCAAAATTCGTCAAAGAATAAGAATCAATTATAACTTTTGAAGTCGAATGATTTTTAGAAACTCTTATGGGTCTCCAAAAAATACCCCATGAAAGACAAAATTTGAATTTTAGCATAATTTTGAGGGTTTTTAACGCTTTTTGAATTCTTTTGGTCCATAAATCATTATTAATCAATCATTTGAAAATATCCATTAATTTTTAACTGATTTTTAATTGTTTGAAGAATTTAAATTTGTTTAAACATTTAGGATTATTCTTACAAATCAAAGTAGTACTTAAAAATATTAAAATCTGTCAAAAATTTGGTTGAATAACATTTTTTTCTGCTTTTCCTCGCTTAAATATATAGTTCAATAAATAGGTATTACTAAAATAATTATGAAATTATTATTGTATTGTAATTATTGATAAAAACTCATAACATATAGAAAATACATTTATTTCGCGACTTAACTGAAAAAAATGAAATGTTAAAGAAATTCAAATGGTTTGTATAATTAAAAATTAATTTAAAAAATTGCTGGTTGTTTTGAAAATATCTATTAATGACAAACCAAAGTCTTCATTTTGATCAATTTAAAAATAGAAATTTACAAAAAATACAAAATGACAAAATAATACCAAAAAAAAATTAAATACAAAGACAAATCAGACAAATCAAATTTTGTATTCGAAATGATAATTTTTCGAGCTGGAAAAGGGAAGGAAAAAGTTCTGTCGCACCCTACACCTTCTCCAGCTTTATGATTTCTTTAAAAAAATTGTCAGAATTATTCTATTTGAAACTTTATGATCAAAAAGTCTTTTCTATTCATGCGTCAACTTTGAATTATGTCGATGAAAAAAGTTTTTCAGTTTGAAACAGATGATTCAAATATTATAAATGAGCATAACTTCCTTAATCTTGAATAAAGTGTATTAATATTATAGATCAATCGATTTGTCTCGAATCAAGGAATGTTTTCCGTTCTTGCATCAATTTTGAATTATGTTAGTGAAAAAGTTTTACTATAAAAACCCGTGTTTTCAAATATTATGCATTACCATAGCTTCTTCACTCTTCATTAAAATGTATCAATGTTATAGGCCAATCGATTCTTCTTGAATCATTACAACTTTACTATTGCCGCATCAACTTTAAATTATGAGAATGAGAAAATTTTTACTATAAAAATCGATTTTAAAAATATGTAAATTACCATAACATTCCTACTCTTTCAATTAAATTTATTAATTTTTCAGGTCAATCGATTCGTCTCGAACCAAGGAATCTTTTATATTCTTGCATTAACTTTGAATTATGTTGAAGAAAAAAGTTTTACTATAAAAAACCGTATTTCCAAATATTATGCATTACCATAGCTTCCTTACTTTTCAATAAAATGTATTAATATTATAAGTCAATCGATTCATCTCGAATCAACACATCTTTTCTGTTCTTGCATCAACTTTGAATTATAATAATATGAAAAAAGTTTTACTATAAAAAGCCGATTTTCAAAATATATAAATTACTATTACTTCCCTACTCTTTAATAAAATGTGTTGATATTATAGGTCAATCGATTCTTCTCGAACCAAGGAATCTTTTATATTCTTCCATCAACTTTGAATTATGCTAATGAAAAACGTTTTACTATTAAAAACCGAGTTTTAAAATATTATTGAGTGCTAAAAAAATGCAATAAATATTTTTCGAAATATGCAACCGTTTTCAAGTTATCGTGTTCACAAAAAAGTGTGACATCCACACACTCACACACACATCCGGACAATTGCTTTGAACATTGTATTAGAAATTTTTAAATTGAGGAAGGTTTCATTAAATGAATTTAAAAATTTTGGAAAATTTTACGAATACAAAGCTTCCTCCAGGAGGAAGCAAAATCATTAATAAACCTCAATATTACATAAAATGTAAATTTGTGACTTATGAGGTATTCTTTGCGTGTCCATAATAGGACTTGGAAATCATTAAACTTTTAAACTTACCGTCAAACGGGGTAATTTCTGACTGAAGGGGTAAATTCGGACAACCCTAAATTCCCTGAATTGATAGGATAAATTACTCAAAACTGTTCCAAGAATTTGGAATCAGTTCAAGCCTTAACTGGTTCTAAATTCTGGTTGAAACTACCCACCTTAAGTGATTTAAACTATCAATTTAGAAATGTCCGAATTTACCCCACATGTCTGAAGTCACCCCGTTTGACGGTATTATTAATTCTTATTTTTTCACAAATTCTGAACAAAATACTGCAATCGAGTTTGGTTGGCCCTGATTTAATTTCCTTTCAAAAGACAAGAATGGTCTTGGAAGAAGAATCTCTGAATTTCTAAAACAGAGTGAATTTTCAAGGGCAGTTTTTCTCGGCTTGGCAGAGAAAAATATCGTCGTTATTAACGGTTGGCTGCGACGCTCAACGTGAGAAGTGAGTGCTGTGAAAGTCAAAAGTTTTCTACCATAATGTTCTTTTTTACCGTCTTCGAAAGAGTTGACTGATTGCGCTTTGATCACAGTTGGTAAAGTTTGTAGCATCCACGTCAGTCTTCTCAATCTGACGTTAAAATAATAATCAACGCTTAGGCTAAAATTAAAAAGTACAACCATGTGTTTTTTTTTATATACAGGCCTTCTCAGAAACCAATATCACTTAAAAGAGCAGGCTAAAGTTTGCACCCTAGAAATTGTATTTTGGGAATGCCTCCTGAGTATTTTTACCGAATATGAAAAAAATCGTTAGGCCCCCTTTTGAAGTAATTTGATATTTGTTGTTCTTTTATCAGTTATGTGATTTTTTCGAAAGGAACAAGTAATAAGTAAAGTTTCCTCTGATCAAAACCTTTAATTTTGCATCCAAAAAAGTTTCCACGTGACAAATATTGATTGACTCTCCCGTCCCTTTTCGATTTTGAAAAATGTGTGAAAGACATCCGTCTTTTTTAAAATTCTACGTTTTTAGATAATTCTACGTACAACTTCTGAAGAGCAAAAAAGCTCACAAAATTTCCGAGCATTTAAAAAAAATGTTCTTGCCTAAATAGTTCCAAAGCTATGACGTCTTAAAGCGATTTTTCAGTAAAAAACGTTAAATCTCTTTCTTTCAAACAATATCGTGTCTCCTGAACGTCCTACATAAAATTTATATGTAAATTAATTATAGCAGCTAGCTCTTACAAAACATCAGTTATAGTCTCTTATAGTAGACTGCTTTTTGCGGAACTTTATTATAGATCGCATTTTGTATTTAAAACTTATTTTGTATATATTGCATCAGCACTTGGCACTATTTTCTTGAATGCTTGTGATTGGAAAAGAAAATCAACAGAAGTTTTTTCCTACGCTTGTGGAAAATTGTGTTTTTTTTTGTATATCATCGCCCACTATAACCAAGGTATATTAATCTTACGTAAAAAGGGTGCTGAACATGGATGTGTTGTTATATTTTGATTTTCCGATGATTTTCAATGTTTTTCGGATACCAATATACAAAATTAATATAATAATATATACATGCATAAATACAGACATACATACATACAGACAGACACCTTTGTAAAAATCGTTTTTTTCTGACTCAGGGGGTCTCAAAACGTGACGATTTGATGAAAACCAATGGAGTCCAATTTTACATAAAACTAATACCTTCTCATTATAGGATGAGAATGTAAACCAATTTTGTTTGACAACTCATTATGTATTGCTGGATCAAGATTTTAGTTGGCTACAACAATACAAATTTTAAAAATATGTCCTTTTCTTTCTTCAAACATTATAGTCAAGTGTCGACTTAGCCCCAGGGGACTTTTAAAAAAAAGTGTCGGCTTAGCCCTACTCTCCCCTACTTTATATATTTCTGATGTAATAATACTGTAAATGATTTTTTGCATGATATTAGCAAATTAAAAATTCATTGGATTGTTGCACTGAAACAAAACAGTTAAAATAATTCTATTATTCAATTTGTAAAAAGAATTCCACAAAAAACAGCTTACTATAAGAGACTGTAACTGATGTTCTGTAAAAGCTAGAATGAATTTTTCGAAGGAAAGAATGCTGCCAAATTCACACACATTGTATTTGACATGAGCAAAAGTAACTTTATTGTCGAATATCAATCAAAAGTTGAATTTTTGCAACAGGTGATCAATGACCATTCTTTGATATTTTCATTATATTATTTAAATTAAAATAATTATTTTTGAAAACAAAAACTTACTCAAAAAGAAAAGTTATGAACAACAAATAATTAACTTTCAGCCAAAAAAAGGAATTTTCAACAAAATAGTTAAATTTTTGAGCAAAGAAAATAATTTTGAAATAAAATAATTATTCTTTGACCGAAAAATGAATTTTTAACCCAATAGCTGAATTTTCAAACCAAAAGATTAATTTTCTATGCAAAAGACAAATTGTCACCAAAATAGATGAATTTTTAAGAAAATAGTTAAATTTTCAACCAAACAGATAAATTTTCAAGCAAGAAAATTAAATGTCAATCAAAAAAGATCAATTTTAATCGAAGAAATGAATTTTTAACCGAAAAAAAAATTTTCAACCAACAAAGATTAATTTTTTTTCAAAATACATGAATTTTCAACCAAATTTTTAGTTTTTGAAAGAATTTTCAACCTAATATTAAATTTTTCACCAAAGAAATGAATTTTCAACCAAAAAGATGAATTGATGACCAAGAAGATTAATATTCTACCACAAAAGACAAAGTTTTAACAAAATACATAAATTTTAAACCAAATAGCTGAATTTTCAACTGAAGAAGATAAATAATAACCAAACATGAAATAATTAATTTTTCAGTCAAAAAAATTCATTTTCAACAAAGAAAGAACGAATTTTCAACAAAATAATTCAATTTTCAAACAAAGTAATTAATTTTAAATTAAAATACCGAATCTTCAACAAAAAAATGAATTTTTAATCTAATAGTTGAATTTTCAACCCAAAAGATGAATTTTCATCGAAAAAGATGAATTGGTCACCAAGAAGATTAATATTTTACTACTAAAGACAAAGTTTCAACAAAATACATAAATTTCAAACCAAATAGCTGAATTTTCAACTTGGAGAAGATAAATAATAACCAAACATGAAATAATTAAATTTTCAGTCAAAAAAATTCATTTTTAACAAAAAAAGAATGAATTTTCAACAAAATAATTCAATTTTCAAACAAAGTCATTAATTTTAAATTAAAATACAAAATCTTCAACAAAAAATGAATTTTTAATCTAATAGTTGAATTTTCAATCAAAAAGATGAATTTTCAACCAAAAAAAAAGAACTTTCAACCAAGAAAGTTAAATGTCTATCAAAAAAGATAAATTTTCGACAAAAAATGGAATAGTTAAATTTTTAGTGCAAAAAATTAACTTTCATAAAAGAAATAAATTTTCAACAAAAAATATAAATTTTCAACCAAAAAAGATTATTTTCTAACAAAATAAATGAATTTCCAACCGAAATTTTAATTTTTAAAGGAATTTTCAACCTAATAGTTAAATTTTCCACCAAAGAAATGAATTTTCTACCAAATAGCTGAAATTTCAACTGAAGAAGATAAATGTTAACCAAACATGGGATAGTTCAATCATCAATTTAAAAAATTAATTTATAACAACAAACAGCTTTGAACAAAATAGTTAAATTGCGAACAAAAAAAAAGTGTTTTCAACTAAAATAATGGATAATCAACTAAAAAATTTAATTTTTAACAAAGTAGTTCCACTTTCAAAGTAAGTAGTTGAACTTTGAATCAAAAGAGGTTTTTTTTCTAAACTCTGAAGTGTCAACTTTTTAAGTGAAATTTGACATATGACATAAAGAGAAGCTCAAATACTTCATAGCACTAGAAAAAAATAACCTTTAGTGGTAAGTTTTGATTTCCAAAACCATCATTTAAATGTAAATAAGGCAATAAAAATATGTAAAAATTATTATTTTCAATTTATTATGAAAGACCAGTTTGACTGTTAATAAACAATAAAGTTACTTTATTTTGCTTGTGTCAAATATAAATGGAAATACTGTTGTATGTGTCTGCCTTGATTAACTAAAATTTTACATTATAGATTTTGAATTTTTCTCAGTTTTATCATGCACATAAATCTTACATTTTTCTTACTGTTGAACATCAGAAATAAAATTTTTATATAAGAATAGAATAATTTAACACATCTATGTGACAAGTATGTCCAGAAAACGTGGTAAATGTAATCTTATACAGAAATCGAATGAAATTCAAATAGTCGAAATTAAAGAATTGCTAGTTAATGAAAAAATGATGTCATTCATATTGAATTTACTGAAATTTTCTCGCTCTAATAAAGAAACTTCTGTGAATCATATACAACATTTTCAAATCATATAAGATTTTTTGTAAAATCTATAACAAAATGTTTGGAAAAAACGATTCTTTAAAAAGAAAGGGCAATTACTGCGAGCATAACGCGCACAATAAATGCGTTTTTCGTTAAAAAATATACAATATATTTTTATTGATTTTTTTTTGTCAATGAAAATAAGAATATGATGGGATGATAAATAAGAGAACATTCATCGTTGAGTGAGTATCTAATACTTTAGCAATCAATAAAACTGGATGAAGAGTGAAAAAGAAATTTTACGACTAGAAAACGTAGGTGATCGAAGAATGGATGCGTCCGAACGTCCTTAACCATGACACATTGTACAATGTCATGGAGCTGAAAGGACGGGAATTTCAATATAGGTTTTACTATCGTGAGTTTTTTCTTTTCATTATAAAAACATTTGATCCTGATGGTTCTAATTGAAAACCTAAATTACTGCCACGGTAATAGTGAAAAAACATCATTTCTGTCAGCCGCAGTAGAAAAATTCTAGTTCAGCCGTTTAAGTAGAAAAATACAACTTTGGTCGGCCCTCGATTTTCCGCACAAGCAAAATATATTTTTATTCAATTCTTCGCACTTGTATTTTAAAAAATTTGAGTAAAATTTGAGTACATTAATTAAAAGCCTAGAATATGCAATATTTTTTATAATATTTTCAAAATTTACAAAAAAAAGTATTTGTTTTAAAAATTATAGGAGAATATGTTTTTGAAAATTATAATAATGTTTCACTCGTAAATACAAATCAATTACACTCGTAACCGCAATTTTTATTTTGAATGAACTTATATTTATATTATCTGCTATAAGTTAATTATTTTGAAAATAAAAGTCTTTTAAAAATGGCAAATATTAAATAATATTTGAACTTCAATGGAAACAGTATCCTCTATCAGAATTTTTTTATAAATAAATAACTCACCAAAGATACATTTCCAATGGATCAACATCTATTTTTCACGAACATAAATTATTTTCTATTACTTAAATAAAAAGTGGAAGAAATTTTTGCAGTCTTTTTGAGTTCACGATAAATAAAAAACACGAGATTTGAAAATAAATCCGAAACCTTGAAGTCACTTTAGTACTTTCTTTGAACGCGTGTTGATTCATGAGCTTTTTTTCGAAAAAGCTTGTCGATAAAAGACCACGCCATGCGTCGCGGTGCCGCGGGCCGACTGATAGGAAGTCTATCTCTTCACCGCTGGCGTCTCGACGCTATACCTCTCTCCCTCCCTCAAACTCTTTTTCTCTCTCTCTTTCTCGCTCATTCTCTCCTCCCTCTGACCGTCAAGAATTCTGAGGATGCGCTTTCGAATCCACGTGGTGCGCAAATGTACGTGTTTGTAACCAACTGCACCGGCAGTTTTTCTTATAATCGTGCAGCAGATGACATGAGATTCAAATCGAAATCAGTCAAACCTGAATTATTCATTCTCATCGCAATCATTAATGATTAAATAACAATAAATCAATACCAGCTATCGACTTATTTTATATGAAAAAATATCCTATATAAAGAAAGTCCTATATAAAAAATAGGTGTAAGAGACCGTAATGTAAGAGTCCTTCATTCGTTTAGGTAATTTTTGGAAATTCGCAAATGAAACAAATAACTCGCAGTAATTGTTCAGAAATTTAATATGAATTCAACGTTACGTGACAAAGAAAGCTGGTGAGTGAAAAACGAACCTAGCCAACAGCAATAAAAAAAAAGTCAGTTTATTATTTAAAACGCTTTTTTAGATGTTGAAAGATCAAACTGAAATCTTTTTTGGATGAAAATGCAACAAATTTTTTGAAAATTTGCCGTTTAATTTTAAAATTTATCTGTTTCAATAGAAGTTTCATCTTTCTTGCATGAAAATGCAACTATTTGGTTGAAGATTCAACAATTTTCTCAAAAATTAATCCGTTTGCTTCCTCATAGAGGAAGCTTTGCAATGGTAACATTTTGCAAAATTTTCAAATTCATTTAATCGAACCTTCCTCAATTTAAAAATGTGTAATACAATGTTCTAAGCAATTGTCCGGATGTGTGTGTGTGTGTGTGGATGTGTGGATGTCACACTTTTTTGTGAACACGATAACTTGAAAACGGTTGCAGATGAATTGATGAAATTTGGAGGGCTTATTTTCCCTACTAATATCTTAAAACTGACAAAAAGATTTCTAAAAATATTTGTTGCATTTTTTTTCACTTAATAATATTTTAAAAATCGGTTTTTTATAGTAAAACTTTTTTCATTGCCATAATTCAAAGTTGATGCAAGAATATAAAAGATTCCTTGGTTCGAGATGAATCGATTGACCTATAATATTGATACATTTTATTAAAGCGTAGGGAAGTTATGGTAATTTATATATTTTGAAAATCGGTTTTTCTAGTCAAACTTTTTTCATTCACATAATTCAAAGTTGATGAAAGAACAGAAAAGATGTGCTGATTTGAGATGAATCGATTGACCTATAATATTAATACATTTTATTGAAAAGTAAGGAAGCTATGGTAATTTATATATTTTTAAAATCGGTTTTTTATAGTAAAACTTTTTTCATTAACATAATTCAAAGTTGATGCAAGAACAGAAAATATGTGTTGATTTGAGACGAATCGATTGACCTATAATATTAATACATTTTATTGAAGAGTAAGGAAGCTATGGTAATGCATAATATTTGAAAATACGGTTTTTTATAGTAAAACTTTTTTCTGCAATATAATTCAAAGTTGATGCAATGATATAAAAGATTCCTTGGTTCGAGACGAATCGATTGACCTATAATATTAATACATTTGATTAAAGCTTAGGGAAGTTATAGTAATTTCTATATTTTGAAAATCGGTTGTTTATAGTAAACCTTTTTTCATTACCATAATTCAAAGTTGATGCAACAACAGAAAAGATGTGTTGATTCGAGAAGAATCGTTTGACCTGTAATATTAATACATTTTATTGAAGAGTAGGGAAGCTATGGTAATGCATAATATTTGAAAATACGGGTTTTTATAGTAAAACTTTTTTCTTCAACATAATTCAAAGTTGATGCAAGAATATAAAAGATTCCTTGGTTCGAGACGAATCGATTGACCTACAATATTAATACATTTTATTAAAGAATAGGGAAGTTATGGTGATTTATATAATATTTTTATAATCGATTTTTATACTAAAAATTTTCTCATTCTCATAATTTAAAGTTGATGCGAGAATAGAAAAGTTGTGTTGATTTAAAGCGAATCGATTGACCTATAACAATGATACATTTTATTGAAGAGTAAGGAAGTTATGGTAATAATATTTGAAAACACGGTTTTTTATAGTAAAATCTTTTTCACTAACATAATTTACAATCGATGCAAGGACGGAAAAGATTCCTTGATTCGAGGAACATGTATTGATCTATAATATTAATACACTTTATTGAAGATTAAGGAAGTTCTGCTCATTTATAATATTTGAATCATCTGTTTCTAACAGAAAAACTTTTTTCATCGATATAATTCAAAGTTGACGCATGAATAGAAAAGATTTTTTGATCATAAATTTTCAAATAGAATAATTTTGACAATTTTTTTTTAAATCATAAAGCTGGCAAAGGGATAGGGTGCGACAGTACTTTTCTTATCCCTTTTCCAGCTCGAAAAATTATCATTTCGAATACAAAATTTGAATCGTCTGATTTGTCTTTGTATTTAAAAAATTGTTGGTATTATTTTGTAATTTTTTATTTTTTGTAAATTTCTATTTTTAAATTGATCAAAATGAAGACTTTGGTTTGCCTATTATTTAAAAAAATAACTAATGCTTCCTCTATGAGGAAGCAAATACATTCGCTAACGGGAAGCAAAGTGGAAACATTCAAGATCGAATTCACAGCTAGTTTTGCTGAAAATTCAACTGTTTTGTTAAAGATTCGTCTTTTCGTGTTAAAAATTCAAGTATCGTCGTGGGTATTCTACTTCTTATTTAAAACTCATATTTTGATGTTAAAAAGTCAATCTAAAATCTTTTTGGATGAAAATTCAATTATGTTTTTTTAATTTATCTTTTTTATTTAAAAATTCATCTGTTTTAGTAGAAATTTGACCTTTCTTAGATAAAAATGCAACTGTTTGATTGAAGCTTAATCTTCTTTGCTTGAGGATTCATATTTTTGGTTGAAAATTTAACTATTTACTTGAAAATTAATTTTCTTGCTGAAAATGTACATTTTCTGGTTGAAAATTCAATTTTTTTACATAAAATTCGTCTTTTGGCTTAAAGATTCAACAATTTAGGTGAAGTTTTTTTTTCTTTCATGCCTGAAAAATCTTCATTTGTTGAAAATTTCTCTCTTGGTTATAAAATTATTTTTTTTTTTATGAAATTTCATCTTTTTTGGTTGAAATATCAACTATCACACTTTTTGTTGAGATGTCATCCTTTTAGGTTGATAATTTATTCATTTTATTGAACATTTAATTATTTTGTTCAAAACACATAAATTTTGAAATTTTTTTTTTCGTTTATAAGAGATCAAATGTTAAAAATATTACACGAATTAAATGCTGGTATTTGAATGTTGATGGTCAGGAAAATAAAAAATTGATCAAGGAAAAATCATACAATTTTGAAAATGAAGTTTTCACCCTGCAAAGCATGTATTAACTCACATACAACAAATTTCCATTAGTTTCAAGTTCCCATATCTTATTTTTCTGTAAACCATAAATAACCTAATTATAAATATTCTGTGACGTAATTTAAGTACGGCCCCTAACGAAATTCTCGAAAATCTCGCACTTATTGTTGTTGACTACCTGATTGGTTGCATACTGCGTGAATATGATTATTAATTATATTAATTGATTAATGATGATAATTTTGGTTGAAAAATTCATATTTTCGCTTTGAAAACTAAAACCTTCTTGTAAAAAATTCGTCTCATTTGGACAATATTTTATGTTTTTTCTTTTGTTGAAAATACAACTGATTGAAAATTAATTTTTTTGCTGAGAATTCAACTATTTTGTTGAAAATTTTTCTTTTTTTGATGAGTTCAACTTTTTTTTATTAGAAATTTTGATTTGACATATCTAAAATTTTGAAAAAGCTTTTTGAATTTTCCCAAGATACTTACAAAAATTATATTTGTACAACCTTGAGAAAAAATAACAAAATATACCTAAAAAAATAAATATTCATTCGAAATTTTTATTTTGCATTCAAAATTATTTTGCCCCTCAAAGGGAGAAAGTGCTAAAAAAATTGATATGGAACGAAATTATCGACAATCTCGCACTCATTATTCCTGACTACCTGATTGGTTTCATACTGCGTGAATATGACGTTAAATAGCTGGTCTTAGCTTATTCTTTAGAATATTTATCCACTTTTGTAAATTACAATTTTCAAATGGAGAATTTTTATTTTAAACATTTTTTCTAAAAGAGAAACTTTAAATCGTAACTGATACCTTAATAATAAAGACGACAATTTTGTTCCCAACACTTTGGTACCAGACTAAAATTTTCAAACTCTTTCACACATTCTAAGAGTTGAGGAAAATGAAATTACGGTCAAAAACTAAGAATATCTTAGTTTAAGGGGGGGGTATACTTAATTCGTTAAAAAAAAGGGTAATTTTCAATAATTTTTCTACTCGCTTCTGTAAATGCAAATTTATTTTATAAAAGTGTACATAATAGAGTACGGCTCGAAGAATATTCCACACAAATTTCATTGAAAAATATTAAAAATTGAGCCGGTGGCGTCAAGTCTCCCGAAGTGTCTCGAGCAAAAGACGTTTTGCGGTGGACAGCATATCTCAGCACTGGATTATCTGAAACAAACAAATCAAATTTTTTTCATTAGATAATCATTTTTCGCAGGTAATCAGGCGAGGAATTTTTTTTAATTCGAATTTTGAATTTTTCTTGACATTTTGAAGTCAAAACAGCGATTTTTGCGAAAAAATTCGCACAATTTGTTATTGCAAAATTAATAATTATTAACAAACAAAAAAATCCTCGCTACATTACCTAGCAAATTATACGTAGAAAATGTGTACCAAATTTGAAAAGGATCGGTTTATTAGTTTTGAAATTACGTTGTCCACGGACTTTTAAAATGTGGTTTCGAGAAAAATGCGTTTAAAGTTTTTTGTATTGAAAAATTCTAATAACACGTCAGTAAGCAAGTTTCTTTTTAATATACTTACACAGAGTCATCAATTCCAGGTCCATAAAGTACAGAACTGTCAGCTGCATAATCCAAAGCATCTTTTTGCTTCTGCCTTCGTAGAATTCTGCGCACTTTACACATTTAACTAACGCAGAAATTGCTGAAAACACTAGTACAAAATCTAGAATTCTGTACTGTTTGTCAAGAACCTCCTCGATTTCCACAGAAGTATCTGGTTTGATTTTTTTTTGAACAGAAACTTGACGCCTCAACAGTGTCTATTTTACGCTTCTGTGGAAATTTTTGTTTCTTTGGTCTGTCTAACCGCGTACCAAATTCTTTGCGATCTGTTCTACAAATTTTTTTCGGCATTTTGCTAACAGACGTACTAAACCGAAAGCGATGATGCATAAACTAAAACTGAGACACACTCTTATATTTCGACTGCTGCTCTGAATTGTATACATTCACTTGATCTATAAATAGACTCCGAGTATATACAGGCCTTATCTATACACTATAAGCAAGACTGATGCATACTGAAGAAAAAGTACGAATCGCGGCGCCGGTATAACTAGCAACGTCCTAGACGGCACCAAGCCGAGCGGAGCACTCTTCAGTTAATTTTGCTTCGATTTGCTTCAAATTTGGACACAATAATCTTGAAAGAATGTACATTCAGATAAGCCAATAAAAAAAAAATTAAAAAAAAAAAAATTAAATAGTATACCCCCCCCTTAAGAAATGTATAGAATGTAGGTAATGATGAAAAATTGTAGGTACCCGTAACCAAAAAATTACCGGTAACGACAAATTTTAAACAAAATCTAGATTTTTGAAAATTTAGAAATAAACTTTGGAAGCTTTTTAAGGATTTTTGAAGTTATAAGTCAATGCAATTTTTTTCTCAAAATTCTAGGTAAAATTTCAATTAATATTTTTTTAGAAAATTAATCTAAAGAAAAGATTTAAAAATATTTCAAATGATTTCCTCAAATTTCGTAAAATAATGCAGATGATTAAAAAGCAAATTTTTTTTATTTTTTATGATTACAACTATACCATTAAGCCATTTCCCTTTCGGGGTAGGCGTGACACTACCCGATGCGGGTAGTGTTTCTAGGTTGATAACTTGTAGTAAATAACTACAAGTGTGGGCTCACCACACCCACGATGTGCCAACAGCACTCAGTTTTCTCGAATGGTCACCCATCCAAGTGCTAACCGCGCCCAACGTTGCTTGACTTCAGTGATCTGACGAGAACTGGTTTTTTCAATTTTTTTTCGAAAAATTCGAATATGTTATTTAGAAGTTTTGAAAGGATAAAAAAATAATTTCAATACAAAAAATGTATATTTTTGAATATTTCGGACAAAAAATTCAGAAGATTTTTAAGAATTTTGGAAGGTTTCAAGAGAATAAAATTTTTTTATTTTTTAACATTTATTTTAATAGATGAATTAAAAAGAGTTCAAAACATGCAAAAAGATTTCCTCAATTATTAAAAAGGAATCTGGAAGATTTGAAGTTTTTTCAAAGTTTCAAAAAACTTAAAACAAAATCTAGATTTTTGAAGACTTTCAAATAAGGTTTTGAAGTTTTTTGAAGATTTTGGAGGGTTTGAAGATAATAGAAAAATATATCTATTTTTTTTAAATTAATTTTCAGGGAATATTCAAAAAGATTACAAATCATTACAAAAGATTTCTAAAATTGTCAAAAATAAATCCGCAACATATTAAAACAATTTCAGGAATAATTCGAGTCAGTTAGAAAGATATTCAGAAATTTTTAAAATTTTGAAGAGATTGAAAATATTTTAAAACATTGAAAGATTTCCGAAAATTTATCAAATATTCTTAAATTTTTTTCAAACGTCAATAAGTCTTAAATATCTCTTAAACCACTCAAATATTTTCAAAAAATTTTGTAAAATCCTTTGAAATACAAAAAAATCTGAGAAACTTTCTAGATATCTATAATTTCTATGAAGTTCATAAATTTTCTCGAAAAACCTAGGAAAGTTATATTTATACATTGACTTCAATAAACAATGCAAATTAAAAAATAAATAGTGATTTGAAATTTTCATTATGTATTAAAAATTATTTTTCCTCCAAATTATATACAACTTTTTTTTTATTCTGGACCGAAAAATCTTTTTTTGGTTGCAAATTCAACAATTTTGTTGAAAATTCATGTTAATATTTTCAAAATTCTCCTCTTTTGGTAGAAATTTCATTTTTTTTTATTGAAATTGCAAATGTTTGGTTTAAAATAAAAATATTTTTTGACTGAGGATTCAACTATTTTATTTAAAAATTGTCTTTTCGGATGAATTTAAATCTTTTTGATGTAAATTCAAAATATTCTTCAGTTAAATTATATTAGTTTAGTCTTAGTTTACTTCATCATTTTTAATTGCAAACTCAATTACTTGGTTAAAAGTTAAACTACTTTGTTAAACATTCTTTTGTTTTGTTGAAGATTCATCATTTCAGTTGAAAATTTTTATTTGTTGGTAGAAGATTAATCTTCTTAATGAAAAATCCATGTATTGGGTTAAAATTTTAATTATGTGGATCACAATTAACGTTTTGTAGAGAATTCGACTGTTTTGGAAAACATTACTTTTTTTGGTTAAAAATACAAGTGGTAGAAAATTATTATTTTGTTGTTGTTGAGGCTTTAACTATTTTGTTGAAAAATGGCCTTATTCGGATGAATTAATATTTAAAAATAAATGTTTTTTAAAATAAAAATATTTTTCGATTGAAATATCAACTATTACATTTTGAGAATTCATCTTTTTTTTTTGAAAATTCAACTACTTGATTGAAGGTTAACTTTTTTGTTGAAATTTCGATTTAACATATTTGAAATTTTTAAAAATCTTTTTGAACATTCTCAAGATTCTTAGAAAAATTGTATTTAGATAACCTTAAAAAAATTAACAAATAGACTTAAAAAATAAATAGTTATTCGAAATTTTTAATTTGTATTCAAAATTATTTTCCCCCTCAAATCGAGCATAATACTCGTTTATATTAAAGCCAATTTCACTCATAATATGTTATTTTATTTTAAACATATCTGAGTTTGCCCATTTCTATGCTAATCTATCCTACAACTATATCGTTTTTATTGATTTCAATCCTATTATATTCTATATCTATCTGCTATAAATCTTCATCCTATTCTTCTTTTCTAAAGCGATATCCCTTTATATTTAAATCAATTTTAGAACTGTTGCACTATTCATTTATCTCATAATCTATTATTTTGCCATGTCAATGAATTTAAGTGTATCTGCAATTCGGATAAGTCATCTGTCTCTTTTACGAATCTTTAAAATGGAATTTAAATTTTTTAACAATTTTTTAAAAACTTGTACTTTAATAATAATGAAGATATCTTGTGAGTTTGTGCTGGCTAAATGAATTTTGTGGCTAGGAAAATTCTTTTTTCTTACAATCGAAT
The DNA here is from genome assembly GCA_932195095.1 of Andricus curvator. Lineage (NCBI taxonomy): Eukaryota > Metazoa > Arthropoda > Insecta > Hymenoptera > Cynipidae > Andricus > Andricus curvator. The sequence continues at coordinate 305,601 of CAKNYM010052825.1, forward strand.
TTCCTACTTTTTCTTGGAAACAATGACAGATACGAAAAAATGTTAAGCATAACAATTTTCACGTCTAAAATTTTGTTATAAAAACTGTCTATTGTTATTTTGTGATATCTTTAATCGTTTATGAGAAGAATTAAAAAATTAGATTTTTAGGAGAAAAAAAATTCTCCCGGCCTCAAAAATGGTTTAGTCCGCATGATGCGGATAAGATGCTTTCCTTTTATTAGCAGAAACTTTTCAAAAATATTTGGAAGAATAAAAAAAGTCAGGTTTTTCAGAAAATCTTTTTTATTTTTTTCTTCAAATTTTGAAAACATATTTGGAGGTGAAAAAGGGCTTTCCAACCAGCAGCAGAAATTGCAATGACAGCGAATTTCAATAATTTTGAATTTTACATTTACTAGAATAAACAGTGCAAGATTGTTCTTAACACACTCCACGCTATTGATTATAAGTTTTGATTGACAATATTTCTTGATATATGATCATTTTGAAGTAGCCAATCATTGCCGAATGTAGCCAATCACTGTACCCATTACCCTATACGAAATTTTGAAAATGCTGAATTTTGTATCTGATGAAATTATTTGTTTTCATCTGAATTTATAAAAAATAATTCATGAATGTGCGAGCTTTCTGAGAATAAAAATACACAAGAAAAAAAGTAAAGGAATTTATGGAATCATAATTAGAAAAAACTATTTTCAAAAATGCTGAAGCGATGTTTTTTTCAATACATTTTCTTTTCGTACTGAAGTGTCATTAGCTTCAATTTTTTGTCTAGTGTATCTCGGGATAGGGGCAGCTTTGAAAGTAGCATCTTTGCACGTGCCGAATTTTAAGAAAAATTTTTCATTCTCTTGAAACATTTAAAAATTCTTGGAAAACTTCTTTTTAAGAAATCTTCAAAACTCTGATTTATATCAAAGTTAGATTTATATTTTTTATATTTATATTTAATAATATCAACGTTATTTTGAACGGGAAAAAGAACGAGTTTCGAGATATTAATTGAAAATGACGCCAAGCACTTTTTAATAATTGGATTAATTTCAGACAATAGTTTTTCATATTGCTATTTTCCATTTATTTGAAACAAGTCGGTAAAATCTATTTATTGCTTCATGACTATGTCATTGAAACTGAAAAAGCTATAAATCTTGTATGAAAATGCCTAAATCGTGTATAATTATATTATGCACGAGAAAACATGGATGGAAGGTGGGCACAATGTCAAAAACAGTGCTCATAAAGGAAGAGTGGCGAAGGGGGAAAGAAGGAGGTACCAGCATAAATTTCGGAAGTTCATAGTCGTTCGAGGTCAGATTTCGGATTAAAGTTGATATGGGTTTAGCAACAGGCTACTGCTAACATTCGGATTTTTAATTCGAAAAAAAGTTAATCAATTTGTCATTGATTTTTATTGAATTTTGCAAACCGAATTGTATTGAATTATCTTTCTTTCGATTCATTTCAATCCTTGTTTTTTATTATATTATACGCAATAAATTCATATTAAACTTCAATCTCAGATTTAAAAAAATACATGATGAAAATATTTATGAAATCAATTTATAACTTATGATTTGAAGCAAAAAGGGATAATAATTTGTATCTTTCCGAAGACATGGAATATGAATAAGTTGTTATATGTATATTGAAAGCCACCCTTCTTTATGATTCATAAATCTGGCTTTATATCATTCAAGCAGATAAATCTCCTGTTCACCCTGTTTCCTCTGACAGTTGAACAAAGTTATTCCATCCGTTCATTTTAGCATGTTAAATTACCTTAAAAATTTGCATTTCGCATTCTTATTTTCATTGTAATTGATATCTTTCCCCATTCCAAGAAAATTCAATAATAATAATGTCTCGCTTGAATTTTTTCCGAGAACTCTTCGAGGAACTCTAGAAAATCTCTCAGCAATCTAGCATTCGTGAGAAATCTTGGAAATCTTTGGCTAAGTGTGGGCAGAGGTGTGGTGGTGTGGAGCATGCCGCCATAAGCTCCTATGCGTGCGGAAAGAATTGAGTTCTCAAGGCCATGTAACGAGTGGGTCACGTGACCGGATACCTACCTTACTGACACTTTTCTTATTTGTCAACTTATTTTCGCACGAAGCGCCACATCGAGTTTAAAATTTTTTGATACTAAATAAGAAGCACTAAGAAACGCGGCTTTGGTCCTAAATTTTTATAATTATGAAAAAAGCAAAAAAAAATTTGTATTAAAAAAAAAATTTTATACTAATAAAAATTTAGGACCAGAGCCGCGTTTCTTAGTGCTTCTCATTTATTATCCCAAATTTTCAACTCGATGTGGCTATTCCTGTGAAAATAAGTTGAAAAATGAAAAAAGTGCCAGTAAGGTAGGAATCTGGTCACGTGACCCACTCATCACACGCATCAAGAATTTATGTTGAGCAAATGCTCTCGAGAATATGCTCAGCATTTAAGCTCGAACAGAGCATTTATAGTGCATTAACGAGAATTTTAAGAATTTAATTTAATTTTTTTAATTTCAAGAATTTATTGTTTAAACAAATATATATCATAATCAATACATATATTTTTACAAAAACATTCTAGAGTGAAATAAACATATATATACTTTTTTCAAATTACAGAGTTGCTACAGGTCAGGTAATTCCAGAAAGTTGAAAATTAATCTGTTTTGGTTGATGATTTAAACTATTTTGTTGAAAATTCATCTTTTTTGATTGAATTCCACTATTTTTGGTATAAAATTGAAATTCTTTTTGTGGTTGATGTATAATTTATCAAGTTTTTCGTTGAGAATCCATCTTTTTTGGTAGAAAGTTCAACTAGTTAGTTGGAAGTTTAACTACTTTCTTAACAAAATTTTAAATGTTTCATTTTAGTTAAAACCTCCTTCTTTTGTTCAAAATTTAATTCTTTTGTTGACAATAATGTTTTCTAGATGAGAATTAATTGTTTCAACTGAAAATTTAACTCGTATATGTTTGGTTCAAAATTTACCTTCTCAAGGCCATGTGAGGAGTGGGTCACGTGACCAGATTCCTACCTTACCGGCACTTTTTTTATTTGTCAACTTATTTTCACACAAAGCGCCACATCGAGTTGAAAATTTGGGATACTAAATAAGAAGCACTAAGAAACGCGGCTCTGGTCCTAAATTTTTATAATTATGAAAAAAGCAAAAAAACTTTTTGTTATAAAAAAATTTTTTTTATACTTATAAAAATGTAGGACCAGAGTCGCGTTTTTTTAGTGTATCTCATTTATTATCCTAAATTTTCAACTCGATGTGGCTAGTCGTGTAAAAATAATTTGACAAATAAAAAAAGTGCCGGTAAGGTAGGAATCTGGTAACGTGACCCACTCATCACATGGCCTTAAGTTGAAAATTCAAATATCTGGTTTAAAATTCCTGTATTTTATTGAAAACCCGAATTTTGTGGGAGAATATTTCATCTTCTTGGTGAGTAATTCATCCTTTTGGTTGAAAATTTCTTTAAAAATTCAAATACTTGGTTGAAAATTCATGTACTTTGTTAAAAATTCATCTTATTGGTTGAAAATTGATCTTTTTGGTTGAAAATTATACTGTTTCGTTGGAAATTTACTTTAATTTTATTGAAAATTAATTTTTTTTTACTGAAAATTAAACTATTCTATTTTTAGTTGAAAATTTAACTATTTGTTGAAAATCCGTCTTTTTTTTGTAAAATAGTACTTTTAGTTAAAAAATTAATTTCTTTGGTTGAAAATTCGTTTGTTTTTTGTTTGGAAATTTATTTTACTGACTGAAAATTATCCTACTTTATTTTGGGTAGAAATTTTTGTCCTTTTAGTTTGAAATGCATGTATTTGGTTGAAAATTAAATTTTTTCTTTAGTCGAAGATTCATCATTTTAGTTAGAAGATGAATATTTATGAATTTATGATTTATTTATTGATTTATAAAGATTTATTTCATCACTTTAGTTAAAAATTCACTTCAACTATTACATTTTTTGTGGAAATTTAACTTTTTTGATAGAAATATAATCTTTTTCGTTAAAAAATTATCTGTTTAGTAGAAAATTTAACTATTCTATTTTTTGTTAAGAATTCATTTCTTTCATTGAAAAAAAAGTTGAAAATTCGTTTTTTTTTTTTTAGAAAATTCGTCTTTTGGGTTGAAAAATCCACTATTTGGACAAAATTTCATATTTTTGGTTGAAAATTCATCATTGTGATTAAAAAATGATATCTTTAATTAAAAATTCGTTTCTTTTTAGTTGAAAATTAATTTTTGCAACTGAAGATATAACTATTCCATTTTCGGTTGAAAATTTATTAATTTTGCTGAAAACTCGTTTTTTTTTAATTGACTTTTCTAACTGCAAATTGAAATATGTATTATATTTTTGGTTTGTAAATTCATCTTTTTTAATTTAATATTGAATTATTTTGTTGAGAATTCATTTTTTTTCGAAAATTGATTGTCTTAACTGAAAATTTAATTCTTCTGTTTTTGGTTGAAAAATCATTTTTTTTTTTTGTAATGAAAAAAAATATATTTTTTTGAAAATTCGTTTTTTTTGTTGAACATTTATTTTTCTGACATTTTAACTATTCTAATCTTGGTTGAAAGTTGATGTTTTTTAGATGAAAATTTATCAACTTTGTTGAAAATGAGTCTTTTTTGGTAGAAAATTAACCTTTGGGTTCAAAATTCAACTAACTAGTTGGTTAAAAATGTATTGTATTTTTGGTTGAAGATTCTTCATTTTGGTTGAAAACTCATGTCTTTCAAGGGATTCCAAAAAATATCAACAAATTTCAAGGAACATCCACGGATTTTAAAGCTTTTAAAACGATTTTAGGAATTAAAAAAAAAAAATTTCGACTAATTTAAACGGATCTCATTGGTTCTCAAGATAATTAAAAATATTTTCACGAATTTCAAGGAATTTCGAAACGTTTCGAGGGAGTTTAGGGGATTTCAAAGGATTTCAAAAGGTTTAAAACATTTTGAGGGATTTCAAAGAATTTCTTAAGAGTTCCAACGGTTTCAAGATATGTATAGTGAACTTTGGAAAATAAATTTAATTGAATTTCAAGGTATTCCTAGCGATTTCAAAAATTTGAAGGGATTTTGAGGTGTCATTTTAAGGAATTTTACATGATTTGGAATTCGAAAGATTTCCAAACATAACAGGAGGTTTTAAAAGGTATTCCAAAAGATTTAAACAAATTTCGAGGGACAGTCATGCATTTTGAGGCTTTTAAATTGATTTTAGGGGTTTTCCAAATATTTTAACTAATATTAAAAGATTCATCCGTTTTCAAGAAATTTAAAAATATTTCCACGGATTTCAAGTAATTTCGGAACATTTCAAGGGATTTTAGAGGATTTTTTGTTCTTGGAAAAAGTTCAGGGATTTTGAGGCATCCCAAAGGATTTCAAAAGATTGAAAAAATGTCAAGGGTTTTTAAATAATTTTGTAGAAGTTCAAAAGATTTCAAGATACTTGTAGTGAACTTTGGAAAATAAATTTAATTAAATTTGAAGGCATTTCTTGTGATTTCCCATATTTCAAGGGATTTTAAGGTATTTAAAGGCATTACACAAGACAAGGGACTTTGATGGATTTTAAGGCTTTTGAATAGATTTAAGAGGTTTTCCAAATATTTCAACTAATTTTAAAAGATTCTATTGGTTGTCAAGAGATTAAAAAATATTTCCACGGATTTCAAATATTTTCGAAACATTTAAAGCGATTTTAGAGGATGTTTTTGTTCTTCGAAGATGTCAAGAGATTTTAAGGCATTCCAAAAGATTTCAACAGATTAAAAAAATTTCAAGGGATTTGAAAGAATTTTGCAGGAATTAAAAAGATTTCAAGATATTTCTACTGCTCTTGATAAAATAAATTAAATGAAATTTGACGGGATTCCTAGCGATTTCCAAGATTTCAAGGGAATTTAAAGCATTTGTAGAAATTTTACAAAATTAAAAGATTTCGAAAATTCATACTTTTAGGGATTTAAGCGTTTTTTTAAAAACCTTCAATGAATAAGTTTAATTTAATTTTAATTCCGGAGGATTCAATGAAAATTTCACGGAATTTGAAAGATTTTCAAACATATCAGGAGGTTTTAAAGGATTCCAAAGGATTTCCACAAATTTCAAGGGACTTCCACAGATTTTAAGGATTTTAAAAGGATTACAGGGGTTTTCCAAATATTATAACGAATTAAAAAATATTTCATTGGTAAATTTTAATTTTATTATAATGAATCATCGTGAGAGCATTATATCTATTATTATGTCTTTGGTTTTCAAGATTTTTAAAAATATTTATACGGATTTCAAGGGATTTCAAAGAATTTTGTAAGAGTTCCAAATATTTGAAGATAATTCTAGAGAACTTTGGCAAATAAATAAAATTAAATTTAGAGGAATTCCTAGAGATTTAAAAGCTTTCACGATATTTTAAGATATTTTAAAGAATTTTACAAGTTTGAAGGATTTAAAAGATTTACAGGCCAACGGCCATGTCACGCTGAAAAAACCAGTTCTCGTCAGATCACTGAAGTTAAGCGGCGTTGGGCGCGGTTAGTACTTGGATGGGTGACAATTTGAGAATACTGTGTGCTGTTGGCATATTATGGGTGTGGTGAGCCCAAACTTGTAGTTATTTATAACTACAAGAAAACTATCCACCTAGAAACACTACCCGAACTGGGTAGTGTCACGCCTACCCTGAAAGGGAAATGGCTTAATGGTATACATACAGGGATTTGAACTTTTTTTTTCTTTTTTTTTCAAGAATGAATTGAATTTTATCTCAAGAGATTCCCACGGAGTTCTTCAACTTCAAAGAAGATTGATGAATTGAAGGAATTTCTAAGGTTTTCAAAGATTTTCACTTATTTTGAAAGATAGCATAGAATTTCAAAAGATATAAAAACTTTAAAAGGTTGTCAACAAATTTGGTAGGATTTTTAAAGATTTCAGAGAAGTTCAAAGAATTTTTTATTTTTAATGATTTTAAAGTTTTCTGCAAATTCCAATGGATTTCAACAGATTTTAATGGATTTGAAAATATTTCCAAATGTATCAATGGATTCTAAGAGATTCTAAAAGGTTTTCACATATTTGAATTCAATTCTGGGCGATTTTAAATATATCATGATAATTCACAGATTTTTGTTTTGTAAAGTTTATTTCTACAGAATCGCTATTTTTGTGTACTTTTATATGAGATTAGAGTGTCGTAAAAAGAATCGTTTCTTTGTAGTTTCTCTACATTTTACATTAATTCCTTCAATATTTTTGTATAAGTTATTTATTTTCAATGCTAATTATCCTATCATTGTTTTCCATATAATGATTTTCTATCATGTATTTCCTATAACGAATAGAATATTTTCCAATCTCATGAAATATTTTGCAATCTTTTGCAATTCCATGCAATCTTGTAATCTTGCAACCTAGTGTACACCAAATATCCGAGTAGTTGACCCCTCGGACAAAAATATTTCAGTCATGAATCGTTTTACGAATGAATTTGAACAAACACTTAATATAAGAAAATTCACTTATTGGTTAAAACTAATGCAAAAGTCTTGGAATTTTGAATAGTATTCTATTTTCACACTTGACGTATTACTATACAGTTTCATGGGCAGTAAAAACAAACCACGACCACCACGTATAATTTTTAAGTTGAATCACAATAAAGATATGAAAGTTATGATTACAAAATTTCATCTGTTGATATAATATAAAAAAGAAAAGAAGCTCTTTAGAGATTTTTAGGAAATTTGTCTACATAAAATCTGTTTTCCGGGATCCTTGAGCTTTTTGGAAAATTTCATCCCCTTTTTTCTTGTTCCGCATCCGAACCCTCATCGTCTGTATTTTCTTTCTTTCTTACTTCCTTAACTTCTTTGTCGGGTGCATTCGATCTTGTCTTTCTAACATTTCCTTTATCTTCCTCTTGCTTGTTCGTTTTCTTGTCCATTTCTTCTTCGTCGTCCTGGTCTTCGTGACTGTCTTCGTCTTCATCATCATCTTCGTGGTCTTCTGCCATTTCTTCAGATTCCTCGTTTCTGGAAAAATGCATTGATTATTAAAGAGATTTTTTTATTTTTATAAGAAGAGTCTTCATACGAATTACATACACTTATACAATAGTAACTTTTTTCTTTAGCTAGTGGATACTCTGCCGGTACCGACTAAAAAATTCTATACCGGTATTGGCAAAAAAGTTCTCTGCTTGTACGGCAAAAAATTTCTCTACCGGCACCGGTAAAAAAGTTCCTTTCCGCTTATCTTTGAAAACGAAATTCAGCGTGGTTATGATTATTATTATTCTTGTCTACTTATATACTGCATTTATTAATATACATACATCCATTATAACAAGTTTTGGATAAGAGGCGCTGCCCAAAAATTGAGAAATTTTGACAGTCTATCCTTTTGTATATTATCAAAAACCCACTGTAAAATAGCTGCCATAACTTTGAGAATGAAATTACAGTCGACTGTAAAAGCACTACGACTCAAATAGTAAAGTCAGATTGCGGTCAGTAAAATCACATTCTCGAACAATATGGATTTACGGTCGGACGTAATAATGCATGGTTACACGTTGTGAAGTTACGGATCGTTTGTAAAATTACGTTGTCCCACATCTTTCGAGAATGCGATTTTATCGACCGCAATCTGATTTTATCATTTGAGAAATAGTAATTTTACAGTCGATTATTTTACCTTTAAAGTTCCAAACACTTTTGTATAGTAAAGCTAAAGTGCTTTTCACATTTGACCGATCACTTTCTTGTGACCAATTTTCAACAAAAGTTTTAAATTTTTGACCAAAAAAAGATGAATCAACAAAATGATGAAGTTTTAAACCTACAAAGATTAATTTTTAACAAGAATTTACTTTTTAATCGAGAGAGATGAATTTTTAATCAAATAGTTGAATTCTAAACTAAAAAAATATGAGTTTTCAACCAAAAATGGAATAGAGACATTTTCAGTTCAACAGAAAAAAAAAAATTATTTGTTAAATAGAGCTAAAAAAAATTGTCCACAAAACAGTTAAATTTTCCACCCAATATTATGAATTTTCAATAAAAAAGTTGATTTTCTACCAAGAAGTTAATAGTTTTAATAAATAGTTTAATTCTTAACCAAAAAGTTGGATTTTCTACCAAACTAATTGAATTTTCAACCAAATAGTTCAATTTTCAACTAAAAAAGATAAGCTTTCAACCGAAAATGGAATAGCTTAATATTCAATTTGAAAATTAATTTTCTACCCAAAAAGACGAATTTACTAGAAAATACATGAATTTTCCATAAAAAAGTTGAATTTTCCATCCGATATCATGAATTTTCAACCAAAAAAGTTAATTTTCTACCAAGTCGTTAATTTTTGAAAAAAAAGAGTTTAATTTTTAACAAAACTGTTGAATTTTCTACCAAAATAATTGAATTTTCAACCAAATAGTTGAATTTTCAACTTAAAAAGATAGGTGTTCAACCGAAAATGGAATAGCTTAATATCCAGTTCGAAAATTAATTTTCAACAAAAAAAGAAACAAATTTTCAACCAGTTATATTCAACCAAAAAAGACAAAGTTTTGACAAAATAATTCAATTTACAGCCAAAAAGATGAATTAAAAAAAAGATTGATTTTCTACCCGAAAAAACGAAGTTTCAACAAAATAGTTGAATTTTCCAAAGTAAAGTTTAATTTTCCACCCTACACCAAATAGTTAATTGTCTACCAAAATATTTTTACCAGTTAAAATGAACCAAAAAGACGAATTTTTAACAAAATGGTTGAATCCACAACCGAAAAGATAAATTTTCAAGAAAGAAGATTAACTTTCTACCCAAAAAGACGAACTTTTAATACAATAGATAAATTTTTCATAAAAAAGTTAAGTTTTCCACACGGCATTATGAATATTCAATAAAAAGTTAATGTTCTACCAAGTAGTTATTTCTTTAAGTGAATAGATTGATTATTAACCAAATTTTCAAATGTTCTTCCAAAATAGTTACATTTTTAACAAGACAGTTTCATTTTTTACCAAAAAAGATGGTATCTACGAAGAGATGAATTTTCAAACAAAAAAGACGAATTTTGTACAGAAAAATTGAATTTTTGACCCAAAAATAATGACTTGTCAACAAAAGAGTTCATTTTCAACCATATAGTTCAATTTTCTACTAAATTGTTAAATTTCCAAGCTAAAAAACGCATTTTCTACAAAGAAGTTGAATTTTCAACCCGAATAGATAAATTCTCAACAAAATCTATGATACTTGATATTTTAACCAATAACTATTTCAATTAAAAATAAAAAACAGTTGAACTCAACCAATGAAGACGATTTTTCAACGAAAAAGATCAATTTTCAACTAAGAAGATAAAAGTTTCTATCAAAAAACATAAATTTTCAACAGAATACATGAATTAACAACTAAAAAAGAAAAAAAATTCAATCAAATAGTTTAATTTTTAACCAAAACAAAAATTTAAACGAAAACTCGAGAAAAAGGGGAAATTTCTTGATAAATTAAGAAAAAGAGTTATTCTTCAAAAAGGAGAAAAGAGGGGAAAATGAAAGTGATTTTCAAACTCATTCAGTCATTAATAAACTGTTAAAATCCTGTATAAAATAATGGGGCAAAATTCAAATTCAGCCAGTTTGAATTCTTAATTTTTCGTTTAAGTGCCCATTCGGAAAAGTAGGGATTATGACAAGTGGCTAATACGGAAAAATAAGAATTCGGGCAAACGCTAATTCAGAAATATAAAAATTAGACCAAGTGGTGATTCGGAAAAGTTAAAATTATGTCAAACAGTAATTCGAAATAATTAAAATTAGGCAAAATTAAAATTTTGAAAAATAAAAATGAGGTGAAGCGGTACTTCGGAAAAATAAAAATTGGGGTAAGTTGCTATTCAGTCAAATTAATTTAAGTATAATAAAAATTGGGTACAGCGGAATTTAGAGACTATTCATACGCCTTTTTTTATATTTCTATATTTAAAAAAATGGTGTACTTTATATATTTTTATTATAATATTTGTTTCTTGCATCATTTACGTTTTCTGTAAAAAAAAAATTTCTTGAATGCCTAATTCTTAAGCCATTGATAATTTTAAATCGGCAGTCTTTGATACTGGTATTTCTCTTCGTTTTTTGTAAAAGAATTTCAAGGATTTGTTGGTAAATAAAATTTTATTTAAACTACAATTAAAGAAAAAAAAAATATATATATATATATATATATATAATGAATAAGTAAATAAAAGAAATGTTTAACTTACTTAGCCATTCGCCTCTTTCCACGACCGTGAGATCTCCTCCTTCTTTTGCGCCCCTTCGATCGTCTTCGTTTTCGTCTTTTATCCACGACCTCTTCATTTTCTCCATTTGTGTCATTCGAGTGTGATCTTTGGTGTTTCCGTTTCCGGTTCTCAAGCTCCACCAAGTTGGATGCTACTCGTAGAACTCGGCATGATGTATCCGTTGGTACAAGGTAACCACTTTGTACCCCGATGTCCAAAGCTTTTCGTATGATGGACTGCACTCGCATGTCATCTGGATGTTTAAAAAGAAAATTAATTTGATTAAAATTCGTTTAAAATTCAAATTTATTCCAACAATCAAGATATGTTTCTTAATTATTTGCCTTATTTAAATTTTCCTTATTTAAAGAAATCTTTTGAAAATAAAAACGTTTTCAATATTAAAATTATAGTCCTAATATATTCAGGTTTCTCAGAATCAATCATAATTGATTCAAAATTTTAGTTTTATTCTTGAATTTTCAAATTTAAATATTTAAATTTCTTAGAACTTCGATGGCTTTTCCTATAGTGCCTTGAAACCTTAAAAGATTTTTAAAAATCCTTCAATTTTGTATTCCTATTATTATTTTGTAATCAGTTTCAATTTAAAAATAATTCCCTGAAATTGTATGAAATCTTTCTAATTATTTTCATCGCGTTTTGCTGAATGCATAACCTCTTAAAATATACTGCAAGATTTTATCAGTGAAGATCAACATTTTTGCGATACGGAATGCTATCTAAACCTTCTTATTTGACTTTCTTAATATCTTTATAATGCAATATAATTTCCAGAATATACGAATTCCATTTTCAACTTTCAATTAAAATTTTTTCTTCATTGAGTATGAGAACATTCAATTAAATAATAGATTCACCTTTCGAATTGTTCTTCGAAGATTCAGTACTGCTCTCGGAAATACCATCATCAAATTCTTCATCATCTGAAGAGTTGCCTGAATCGGAAACTCTGGAAGATTTATCTGAATCAGCATATTTCGATTTGTCGTCTAGATTCGGCTTATTTCCTTTCTTTTGGGGAGAATTTTCACCCGAATTTTTCGCAGGTTTTTTGGCCTCGGCGTCGCATAAATTTCCCAAGTGTTTATAGATAATGTCCAGTTTGTTTGAAGAACGCCTGCGTTCTGTGAAATTCAACAAAAAAATAAATAAATTTCTTTATAAAATCAATTTTTTCTGAAGAAAACTGTTTAATTCCAATGAAATTCAGTGACAAAATAAATTCAATATTAATTTAATTACGTTAAAGTGAATTGATACAATAAAATTCAAGTGTAATTACAACATTTTCTTTTCTTACTTGTCTTCTTTTGATGGTTTTTCGACGATGACGAATCATCCTGGTTCTTCTTTAAGGGTGCCATTTTTCTATTCTTCCGTTTAAAAAAAATTAAAGCCGGAAATTCATGGAGACTTATATTAAAATGTTTTTGTCCTTTTTTTAAACAATTATGTGGTAGTGGTACGCAATTTTGACTACTTAATATTGAAGAGGAGAGACCGAAATTCTTTTAGGGAGAAAAAATTTTGTGTTTAAAAAACAAGTGAAAATTCATTTACCGTCAAGACTGTTCACGTCATTACGAAAAAATGAAGGTCGGCTAGATTGTGCTAAATTCGCTTCATTCGCATTTAAAATAATTAAACTTGTACATTTTTTCTTTAATATTTTGTATTAAATTTCAAATCACATTAATTTTGTTTAATACAGTAATTCTAAAATGTCTGCACCAATTTTGAGGGCAAATGTCGGCATTTTTTTAATTTACTCAAACTTTCGAGTTATGTTAAAAAAATTCTGTTTTTCTTAAGATCTTCCGAAGTTTCCAAACTTCAGGAAAGAAAAAATGTAGAAACTAAGAAAATTCTTCCTCACTTTGAAAACCTAAAATCCCAAAAAATCGGAATTTCCACATGTCTGCCTGAAAATCACTACTGTTGCGTGTCAGCCTTTAAGAGTTCCGAATTCAGTAATCACAAAAACTTTTAGTCTGAAATTAGTACGTTACCCAACGGAGTTTTTTTTAAGCACATGAAGAACTAAAAACGATAAGCTCACATGCAAATGAAAATATGATAATGGCAACTGGATAAGGACCAAAAATGAAATTTCACAGGATAAACAAAAAAGTTTGTTGTCATACGTTTTTAAAATTTTTAAACTACCTTTGGTGGTTTTAACCAAAAGAAAAGTAATAACTATAATAATAAAAAAAACCACGCTCTGATTGAGGCGATGACTGATGTAGAATCATACTAGTAGTCTTGCGCGCGCCAAGGCGCGCGCCTATTAATTTTTTATTTTTAAAAAAGAATGAACCAACAACTTATTTTTTCTATGTTATTTATATTTAATTAATGTCACGAAATATTTGTATAAAATAATTAGAAGGCACCACAGTATGATGTCTGTTAACCCTTTGCGGCGCAGTGGTAACCCAGATTACCACCTTTTTTATTCACAACTTTTTTCTCTAGATTCAATGTTTTTGAACTAATAACAAAAATTTCTTATTGATATCGTATTTGAAGCATTGAAGAATGTGAAAAAACATGTTGACAAACGTATTGTTTAAAATTATAAATAGTTATAAATAAACAAATTTTGAAAATCGCTCTTTTTTACGAAAGAATTCAATTTTGAACGACGTATTGGATAAATTGAAATGAAACTTGGTACTCTAGGGTTTTTGGGGTCGCTGATTACAAATCCGGAGCCAGATTTGCGAAATTCAGAATGACAGATCCAATATGGCGGACGAGTTTTCAAAAATTCAAAGGATTTTCATGAAACTTGGTATCTGGGGGTTTTGGGGGTCGGTAATCACGAATCTGAAGCCAGATTTCCAAAATTCAAAATAGCCGACAAATATGTCTGCCATATTGGATCCTCCATTTTGAATTTCTCAAATCGGGATCCAGGTTCGTAATCAGCGACCTCGAAAACCCCCGAGTAAAAAGTTTTATGAAAATCTAACAACTTTTTAAAAAACTCGTCCGCCATATTGGATCTGCCGCGTGCGAAGGGTTAAAGGAGTAATAAATTGATTTCTCATAATTTATTTGTAGGTAAATTCTGCCATCGTTATCATCTGAAAGGATCGTGAATATAATTATAATTCAATTTATTATAAATTACTCTTAAATTTCTTTACTACTGAACTTATTTGTAAATTATGTTGCCGTAATTAAATTTTTCATTTTATAAATTAAAAGAAATATTATTTCTAAAATAAATTGTGAATTGTTCGTTATAATATGTATATGAGTATATGAATTTGAATTTGATAAATGCTACGAATAATATTAATTTTTATTATTATATAAGTTGTCCAAAATTTAAGAAAATGAATGATACATATAGAATAATGGTAGTAATTGCCAATCTTTCAGTTTTTAAGAAATATGATAACAAATTTTTAAGTTGTCTATTTGCTCGGCAATTATTACCATTGCTCAATAGTAATCCATTTGCCACTAATAATTTATTATGCATTGAGAGATGTAGTGAAGTTTTTTCATAATAAATACATTTTCTAATTTTTATCATAAATGATGCAAGTTGTCACGAAAAAATAAAATGTATTTTAGTATAACTTTTTTATACGTGAACAGTTTTATCGAATCTGTTGTTTACGTAAATATAAGTAAATTCTTTTATTATAAGAAGAAAATTATCCTGTCTATAGAAATTTCCAGGCCTTTATAAAAGTCAGAGTCTCTTTCTTATTAAAAGCTAAATTAAACAAAGAAATTTCAAAAAAATGTAATTTTTTACCTTCTGCGAAAATCTGTTTTGAACTTTTTTTTTAATAATTTATTTTTACGTATCGCATAATTTAACCAAGAAAAATATTTTCGACCTGATATATTCTGCAACTGTACTTGTAGAACATGTCTAATTTTACATGGATTCTTTCTATAGACAAAAATTGTATGTAAAATATTTTTCATAAAATGATTGAAAGTATAAAGTACAGCATTATAATTTTACAAAGTTTGATTAAAATCGAAGGACCACCTGCAGGTCCTGATATTTCTGACGGGTACTGGCCCAGTTTATAAATTTTATTTTTTAAATCCACATATATGTTATATAAGTAATAATACAAAAACGTTGCACAAAGTATTTGGTTTACATCGTTGCTTTTTATATACTATTTTTATGAAGCATTGTTTTCATCTGATAGTTTAATTTTTTTAGTAGGTTTTTCCTCGATATCATTGTTTAATTATCGTTTCAAAATGTAGATAATATCTTCCATTAGTAAAAATATTAAAGTTTGAAATTTATCTGCTCCATTTGTGGTTAAAAATTGATCTTTTTGGTTTTAAATTCATATTTTTGATTGAAAATTTAAATATTCAGTTAAATATTTAACAGTTTTGTTGAAAGCCCATGTTCTTGGCTTGAAAAATCAACATTTTTTATGACATTTTTTTTATTGTTTGAAAAATCTTTCTTGGTTGATAAATTCGTGTTTTTGATTTGAAAGTAGTGTCTTCAGTGTATTTTCTTCGAAGTGATAGCAAAACAGCGTCAACGCTTTAAAAAAAGTGTCAATAGTGTGTTGAGCCCGAGACCTGAATTTGCCATTTATTATTCTAAAGGCTGTCACAGCTTCAATTTATTTTAAAAAAGTGACCCATCTAAACCGAAAAAAGCAGAAAAAAGTACCCTACAAAAAACTTCGGATTGACAAGTATTTGAAGGTGTACTGTATTTTGAATGCGATGTTGGCGGAAAGCAGATTTCCAGAGAATATCTCGTGAGTGTGAAGCAATAATTTTTAATTTGACGTTTTTTGCAGCAAGACTAATTTCTAATCCAAAAAGTGACTGAAAGTCAATATGTGTATCAACACGAATTAAACAAAAACTGAAATTAAAAAAAAATTGTTTGAACTGAACAGAATTGATTTAATTTAAAAGAAATCAGTTAAATTAAAAAATTGGAAAGAGATAATAAAATAATTCTGAATGAATTAGTAATGATTCAGGGTGAATTTCAAATGAATTCAAATTAATTGCAAAACATATTTTAAAATCTCTTCAAATATGTGAAAACCTACAAAATCCCTCACTTCTTGTGAATGTATGTATGTATACCATTAAGCCATTTCCCTTTCAGGGTAGGCGTGACACTACCCGATTTGGGTAGTGTTTCTAGGTTGATAGCTTGTAGTAAAATAACTACAAGTGTGGGCTCACCACACCCACGATGTGCCACCAGCACTCGGTTTTCTCGAATGGTCACCCATCCATGTACTAACCGCGCCCAACGCTGCTTAACTTCAGTGATCTGACGAGAACTGGGTTTTTCAGCGTGGTATGGCTGTTGGCTTTCATTCTTGTGAATGAATTCTTTAAAATACATTAAAATATTATAAAATCGCATGAAGTTGAATCAAATTTTATAATATTTTCTTGAATCCTGGAAAATTTATTGAAATACCTTGAGAGCTTTTAAAATCCATTAAAATCATTGTAATCTTCGGAAATCTCATGAAATTCATTTAAATATTTTAAAATATATTTAAACCTTGCAGGTACTATGAAATAGTTTCATATATTCAGAAGTTCTACAAAATTCTTGAAAACTAAAAAAAAATTGTTTATTTCTCTTAAAGATATTAAAAGTCACTTCAAACTTTGTAAAGTTCTTGAAAATCCCTTGAAGTTTTTCAAAATACCCTTAAATATTCCAAATCCTTTAAAATCTGTTGAAATGCCTTGAAATGTATTGAAGCACTTAGAAATTCCTTTGGTTTTTAAAAATACCTTAAATATTTCAAATTCTTTGAATTAATAGAAAATTCCTTGGAATCTTTTAAGATAACCTAAAATCTTTCAAATTCTTTGAAATCTTTGATAAAACCTTGAAATATTTGAAAATATTTTTGAATAATCATACGAAATCCATGAATTCTTGTGAATAAATTCTTAGAAATCTATTGAAATATTATGATATCCCTTGAAATTACATGAAATCTGATGACATAACTTGAAATCCTGGAAAATTTATCAAAATACCTTGTGAGCTTTCAAACTCCCTTAAAATCATTGAAAACCTCGGAAATCTTACAAAGTCACTTGGGATTTTTCGAGATATCATAATAGGCCTTACGAAATCGCTCCATATTTTCCAAAATTTCAGGAAAATTTTTAATACACTATGCAAATTTTTCAAATACCTTAAAATCAGTCAAATCCTTGGAAATTCCTAGAAATTTTTCAAATCTTCTGAAAGTGCCCTTTTGAAAAGTCCTCAAATAGTGAGAATCGTTTTTTTTAAATTTGAAATAAAAATGAAATCTACTTTCTTATGAATGATTTTATGCAAAAAGAGCATGGAATACATTCGAAACCAAAATTAGGTTCCCAAACTACCTCCTTTTCGGCTCATTAGAGACAAATAAATAACGGAGGAAAAAAGAGAAAGAATTGAATCACTTCAAATTACTGAAATCTTTTGAAAATACCCTAAGATATTTCAAGAACTTTAAAATCTTTTGGAATGCCTTAAAATTTGTAAATCTCTTGAAAGTGCTTCGGAAACTTTGAAGTACCCTGAAATATTTTTGATTATTTCAAATCCTATCAGGTTACCGAAATTAATTAAAAATTCCTTGGAATCTTTTAATATACCCTAAAACCTGGCATAGGTCCTAACAAATCGGTCTATATTTTCGAAATTTTAGGAAACTCTTTGATACAATACCCATGAACATTTTTTCAAATCTCACTTGATATTTTTTAAATCCTCTGAAATCCAATTAAATTACTGAAATCAATTGAAAATTCCTTAGAATCTGTTAAGATACCCTAAAACATTTTACTTGAAACTTTTTAAAGCTGTCGAAAATGACTCAGAATCTTTTAAAATCATATGATATCAGTTAAATTACTGAAACCAACTGAAAATTCTTAATTCCTTAAAATGTTTTAAAGCTTTCGAAAATGCCATGAAATTTTTTTAAATACTCTAAAATATCTCAAATTTTCTGAAATCAATTAAATTACTGAAATAAATTGAAAATTCCTTGGAATTTTCGAAATACTCCAAAAGTTTTCAAATCCTCTAAAAAAATGTTAATCACCTTTAAATTATGTAAATCTTTTGAAAATACCTTGCATTCTTTTGAAATTTCCTAAAGATTTAGTTTAAATATTTTAAAATTACTCGAAACATTTTAAAGCTCCCGACAATACTTTTCAATCTTTCAAGATACTCTAAAATACTTAAAATCCACTAAATGACTAAAATCACTTGAAAATTCCTTGAAATCTGTTAAAATATCCTCAAATATTTCAAACTCTTTAAAATCTTTTGGCATCTCAAATGCCTTGGATTCTTTTCAAATACCCTAAAATATGCATCAATTGAAAACTCCTTAACATTTTTCATAATATCTTAAAATATTCCAAATTATTCTAAATCTTTTGAAATTCCCTGCAATTGTTTAAAATTCTTGAAAATTCCTTGGATTATAAAGAAATACCCTATAGTCTTTAAACATCTTTGAAATCCCTTCAGATTATCAGAACATCTTTTTAAATTATAAAATGATTGATCTGTAGACATACACAGATCTCTGACATTCGTCTATTCAAAACGAAAAAAATAATTATTCGAATATGTGTAATACTTGTACTTCACCACTCTCCCCTCTCATAGATTCTAGCT
>CAKNYM010052825.1:334666-376551 GCA_932195095.1 Andricus curvator
TCTTATATTCAAGTTAAAAAGAGTGTAATTTACTAGACCGTCACATATGTCAGTATAACGAAATAGAGTTTCTATAGGCAAAGTAGAACCGAAACGTACACGAGTTTGTATACAAACAGGCGGATCACATTACTAAATGCGAAGAAACACGTCGTCGTATTATCGAACTCGAACTACGATTCGAACACTGATCCCGAAAGACATGCGCATGCTTCAACTGACTGGCACTCATTGGCTCTAGTTTGCATACGTATTTAATATTCAAATGCAGACGCACACTGTAGCCAATGAACGTCACTATAATCCAAGCAAGCGCAGATCAAGGCGGCTCCGTTGGGATCAAATGACTTCAACTGAAGAACGAAAAATCATGACACGTTCCATCACTTTCTAACGCACTGATGCCTCGCGACACACGCATAAAGCAGGCGAAAAGTATGAATCGTGACATGTTCCATCACTTTCTAACGCACTGATGCCTCGTGTCACACCCATAGCTGCGAAAACGATATAATCGTGACTATCGAAACGTGACATGTTCCATCACTTTCTAGCGCACTGATGCCTCGTGTCACACCCACAGCAGGCGCAAACGATATAATCGTGACTATCGAAATCAAGAATATCGTTTAGAGATTTTATAGTAAGGAACTATACCTTGGCACATTGCAAGCGAGGGGTCCGCTCCACTCTGAAATTAAAAAGGTGCTTGAGACTACTTTTTCGAATCGCCATAGTCTGACTCTGGCGTCCGGCCTCAATGCGAAGAACATCACAAAGGCAATTAACACCTATGCCATTCTTCTCCTAACATCCTCCTTTACTTTGGTCACCTGGTCCATGACTTACCTTGTGAGGCTTAACAGAATCATCCACGTGAAAATGTCTAAGCACCGAATGCACCATTTAAAGACAGCTGTAAAGAGAATAGTTCTGCCATGCAAGCTCGGGGGCAGAGGGATCATGGATGTTCGTAGATTGTGTGACTCTCATTTGTAGAGTTGACCTGTATACCCCCTTAAAACTTGCAGCTGTTGATTTCCAGAATATCGGATATCTCAAAGCTGAACAGCTAGCTGCTCAATGACGAGGTAAAAGCTGCATAAGCAACACTACCAAACTTCAGATCTTCCTTGTGTGGATAGTGATGCTTCAAACCTCTGGCTAAGGCGGGGAGAATTCTTTCCGAAGACCAAAGGATTTGTCATTACCATCCAGGACAGGGTAATCAAGACGAGGAATGACCAAAAACACATCCTCAGTATGGCGGCAGTGATTGGCAGATGCCGCCTTTGTGGAGATCTCAATGAGAACATCGAGCACATCATTGATGGCTGTACGAGGCTTGCCTCACAAGAATACACGCGCAGGCATAAAGATGTGGCTGGTATCATTCACTTGCCCTGAACAATGGCTTACTAGAGAGATTTGAGCCTTGCTACAAATGTAGCGCAGTGAAAGTACTAGAGAAGAAAACACCATCTTCTTTACTGGGACAGAACTATTCTGACTGACCACTTAATGAGGCACAATCGTCCAGGTGTCCTCTGGTTAGATAAACGTGATCAACCCGTCAGAATAACAGACATAAGCATTCCCCAAAACAATAACATTAGGCTCCGATACTCTGAGAAGATCCAGAAATATTTGGAGCTGAAGCAGGAGATCCTGGCCGTGTGGAGGGTGAACAAGGTTACCACCAAAGTTACCCACTCGGTCGTGATCTCCTCCACTGGGGGTGTTTATATTAGTGCATTGAACTCTTGGAAAAGCTGGGAGCTCGAAATTCGCTACATCTAATTCAGAAGGCAGCATTGCTGAACACGGGCGTGAACAATGATAGCGGCTAAAATCGCCTTCTATGGCCATCCCGCGTGCACGGCAGATGACTGTGATTGGTGACATTTTTAATTTCTGACTTTTAATATTTGACCTTTTTGTATTTGTGTATGTGCGCGTGTGTGTGAAGTTCTGCTTGTCTCTCGCCGTCTAATGTAAATAAAATTAATATTTTGAATCATTGGTCTCACATCAGTCGTTGGCGTTGGAACTAACGTTTGTAAGAAAGATGGATCCCTATAAATGGGCTTTCCAGTATGAATGCTGGATCCCTATAGGGCTCTCCAGGATGAGCCCTGTATGGATTGACTATTGTGAGGCATTCGATAACACCAACCATGAGCTACTTATTAAGCTCCTTAAGTGCCTGGAGGTGCATCCAAAAATAGTGAGATGCATAAAAGAGCTTATGCTTTTGTGGCGGACAAGATTTGTCATAACATCTGACAAAATACAAATGACTACCAGCCACACCACATATAAGAGGGGGTTCTTCCAAGAAGACTCTCTAAGTCCGATACTTTCCTGCATCACCCTCTTGCCTCTATCTATTGTGCTCCGAGGCAAAAGCTCTGGATACCTATGTGACCCGTCAAACAGAAGAGAATATAAGGTCAACTACCTCTTATACATGGATGACCTTAAACTCTTTGCTTCCTCGAAAGTGGACCTTAACATCCTTATGGAGGCGGTAAATAGGTACTCTAAAGCGATTGGCATGAGCTTTGGACTGGACAAGTGTGCCTGTGTCCACCTACACCAAGGAAGACTAGAAAATACATCATCGCGTCACGATTAGGATGTTCAACTCATAGGCGGAAATACCATTCAACATCTTGGTAATTGAGAAATATATACATATCTTGGAATACCGCAGGCGGAAACCCAAAATGTGCGTGTGTTAAAAACGGCCCTCGTAAAAAGGTATCGCCAAATTCTCAGAAAAATTTGGGCTTCCGAATTATCTGGGAAGAATAAGATCCAGGCGGCCAATATGCTGGCCGTTCCTATACTGCTTTACATGTTTGGTGCAGTAAAATGGACCGTCGATGAGTTGAAGCAACTTGACCGAAGCACATTCAAGATGATCACAATCCATCGAAGTCATCATTCTAGATCCTCCGTATCTCGAATATACCTTCCTCGAGATAAAAGAGGTAGACGCTTGCTAAGCTTGGAGTGTCTTCATCGAAGAACGTTCCTGGCTACAGCCTGCTCAGTTCTGAATAGCACAGATTCTCTTATGCGACTCATACATCAACTTGAAGTCTTTAATGCTGCGGCGTTTTTATACCGTGCCGCAGATAGGGCCGCAGAGAAGCTTGGTCTCCCATTTGATTCCAGCGACACTATACATGGTCTAGCATCACTAATACCTTTGATGCTGAAAAGTGGTGTACAGGAAGCAGAACATTCGCTTCTACTAAGAGAACACGCTGACAAGCCCCTTCATGCTAAATTCTACGGTATTATACGTAGAGAAGAGCTATCGATGGGTCTGTCCAACATGTTTCTCAAGTCTGCTGGATTGAGATCGGAGACTGAGGGATTTCTTTTTGCCTGTGAAGACGGCGTTATAGACACCTTAGTTTACCGCGAGCGCATAATAAATGTACCTGTAGGCGATACCAACTGCCGAGCGTGCAAGCAAGAGCCAGAAACACTTGGGCATGTTCTCAGTGGATGCTCAAAGTATGCATGCTACAGGTACATACAGAGACATAATGCGGCTCTAAAAGTGTTATATTACCATCTTCGGCACTTCTATTGTGTTGATCTATTGCCAGTTTTGCTCATTCTCCACCACTCAACGTATCAGTGTTACAAAGCCTGATATTGTCCTCCAAGATCTGAAGACGAAGATCATTTACGTGATTGAATTCTCGGCACCAGCTGATGGTAATATCACGGCAAAAGAGAAAGAAAAACGGGCGAAATATCAAGCACTTCTTTTCAAGCTGATCAGGCTTTACCAAGGCTATTTGTAGCCTTGGTACATCTTATAGTTCTCATAACCGGCTGTCTTGGAGGCTAGTGGGAAAAGTACTCACTCCGACCACTGCGACGTCATCAGTTAAGAAATCGACAACTTCGTCGCCTCTCGACGACCTCCTCAGCCGCATTTCCATCGCGAATGTTGGACGAAGTATTATGTGAACCTAGTGGGAGACGGCGATTCGACTCGATGCACACCCTGCCAAAAACGTCGTATTGAAAACTATTAAAATGTATTGACATTTTGAATGCGATTCAATTCTGTTTTCTATTCCGAAAAAAAGATTTTAAAAGTATTAGTTCGTACTGGTTCGCATTACACTTCATCACGCTGAATGCGAAACGGCAGTGTCGATGATTCGCATTACAAAGTATTGGTTCGCATTAAACTTCAAGACGCCGCATGCGAGATGGCAGTTGTGAATCTTCCGCATTTAAAAGGATAAAAGTAATCAAGCGGTTCCTGTTTATTGTAAAACTTTTTTAAAATAATGTAAAATAAATATATAAATATTAATTAATAAATAAACACTTTATAAACTATTGAATACAATTTTAATCCGCGGTTACGCATTCAAAAGTACAGTCGAACCTCCACAATTCGAACAGCAAGGGACCGGCTGAAAAGTTCGAATTATGGAGGTGTTCGAATTATCTGCATCTGGTTTTCTGTATAGGAACGTCAAGGGACCGGAGAAAATGTTAGAATTATGGAGGAATTCGAATTATGGGTGTTCGAATTATGGAGTTTTGACTGTATTCCAATAACTTTTGGAATTTGCAAAATTTAAACCAATGCGACATTTCGCATTAAAAAGTTTTCAATTCACGCACAACATTCTTCTCATTCGATCGCATTTAAAATCATTAAAACTAATGCGAACTTTCGTATTAAAAAGTTTTCACTCAACCGAAACATTTCCATCATTAATTCGTATTGGGAAGTATTAAAACCAGTACGAACTCTCGCATGAAAATGTTTTCACTCGATAAAAAATTTCGTCTCATTCTATCGCATTCAAAAGTATTTAAGCATATGCGAACTTTCGCATTGAAAAGTTTTTACCTCGCTCAAAAAATGTGTCTCATTCTTTCGCTTTCAAAAGGATTCAAAGTAATGCGAACTCTCGATTTAAAAAGTTTTCATTTCGCTCTGAAATTTTCTCTCATTCGGTCACATTAGAAAGTATTAAAACGAATGTGAAGCCTCGCATTAAAAAGCATTGCGTGCAAAAATTTTTATCTTTCGTATTCAAACGCATTCAGGAATTTAATGTTATATAAGAAGTATCGCATTTAAACGTTTTCGGCTAACCTCCAATGCGAAACTGACACATAACAGACTTCACGGAAACAAATCGTGAATGCGAAACAATACTTTTGAATTTTACGTATCTTGCAGGGCAATATACTATAAAAAATAGTGGAGTGTTGCATACCTCAAAATGAAAATTTCATATATATGGTATCATCTAGATCTAAAAAAATCGCTATTTTGACTAACCAGATTGTGCATTAAGTTAAACCGAAAATACAACATTTTTGAAAGACGTAAATGGCTAGTACTGAAAAGTTATTACGTGTTATTAAAAATAAAAAACTGTACTGACTTTTCGAAATAACAAATGGTCCTTCGATGTAGCAATGATGTTAAAACTTTGTTATTTTTATAATTAATAAAAATTTCCCTATGGGTACAGAAATTATGGTCATTTTTCTATCTACAGTTTTTGGTATTAACTGCTCACAAAAAAATAAAATCGAAAAAATATAAACTTTTCTGCAATTTAGAATTTTTTTAAATGAATAAAAATGAGATTTTATAAGATTTGTTTAATTTTTACTAAAATTTGAATAACAATGTAGTATTATATATGACATGCCTTTGGTTCGTACTGAAGAAGCAAGTTATGATCTCTTTAGACCTTAAAAAGGTCTTCTTAAACATTACAGCTGTCAAAAAAACATAAACTACTAAGTTCATATTTTTTAACAAATTTAACGTCTAAGATAATCTTTCGAGATCTAAGAAAAAAATTTTTAATCAAAATTCACTGGATCTTAAAAAGTCTATTTTTTGCTGATTTTCAAACAATTCTAACTTGGACAAAAGTTTTATTTAAAAAAATTTGTTTTATTGTCATTATTTGGTACCAATACTGCACTTTGAAAATAATTATAATTTCCAAACCCATAGGGAATTTTTTTTCAATTCTCTAAATAAAATATGTAGACCTCATTGTGACACAGTAGAATCATTTTTTATTTCAAAATGCCATTGCAGATTTTTACTTTACTTTTTACTTTACACATAGCAACGTTTAGGCGCTAGCTGCTTTCGACTTTTCTAAATTTTGCGTTTTTGTCCACATTTTATTGTTTAATTATAAAAAAATTCTTATCTTTCAACCCGTTTAAAAATGGTGAATTTTGTTGTTTTTAACGGTTTTCAGATCTAAAACACGAAGACCATATATTTTCATTCACATATTCACATTTTTTCATAAAAAAATACAATGGCATATTAAACATTTTTATAATGCATGATTCTATAAAATTTTCCAAGAGAATTGTAAGCTTTCTTTACGTTTCCGGAAAGAAAATTTTGTTGGCAAATTTTGAAATAATTGAAACTTGCGAACATTTTACATATTTTTCATAACCTTTCGCCAAAAAAACTTAGTTTCCAAAAATCTGCTTCATTGTTTTGACTTATCTTTCTGAATTTTCAAAATTTTCGAATCAACATCAAAAAACAAGCAGAAAAGGTATTAACAGACTAAAAAATTGGTGTAGTTTTTCTTGCTCGGCTTAAATTTTTCGATGGATTTCAACATTTTCACTTCGCCCTAATGTTGAATGAAAACCGAAAGTTTAGCAAATTTTTGAAAGAAAACAAGGAGAAGGATTTTCATGTTGCCTTCTTTTATTTCCTACCCAAAGTTTTTTTTTTCAATTTCTAAAAATTTTTTTATCAGAATTAAAATTTTGGACTTTAAATAGGATTTTGAATGAATTTACACGTGTAATTTTTTCATCTAAAATTATATTTATAGCAATGCTTCTATATCTCAATGAATCAAAAATCGAATACTATGTAACAAACTTTTTGTTTATTAAAAGTTTGACATTTGTAATAAAAATCATATAAAGAGAGAAAATATTCAAAAGATAAATTGTACAAAATAATTTTTCATGGTTTATCTCCATGCTCTTGTGCAGTATCGACTGACAATTGATGTTCCTCGTTGAGATTGAAGTTCTGCCCAATATTTTCGAGCATGCTGTCATTCTCCATGTGACTTTTTTCATCTTCTTTTCGAGAAGGACTGGAAGTCACTCTTCGCTTTTCAATTTTATCTTTTATGTTATTTTTTTCGCCATTATTTTCCTTCTCCTCATTCTTATCCTCATGAACATCCTCTCTATTATCGGAGGGCGAATCGCTATTTTTTTCCTCCGATGGTGATCTCCTTGAACTTCTCCATGGTGTTGGACTTCTGTTCCTTCGAGAATTTCGTGTGTTTCTTCTAAATAAAATAGTTTTTTTATTATTCTTGTAGTATATTTTTCTTAGATATAATATAACGTCAGTAAGAAATGTCCTCATCACTCTATATTATAAAAATATCTTGGCACCCCTGCTGCCGCTGTTTCAGGAATCGAGGATGTTTTTAAAAAAGATAGTACAATATTGTACTAAGAATACTAGTCGAACCAAAAACATAGATCTTATGTGCCACATCAACCGATTACTACCAGTGGTGTAGTCCTAAAAGAAAAAGTGGCCTGGCGGTACTTTCCATAAATTACGTTTCCAGTTTGAAGGGGGGGGGGGGCTGAAAACTAAGGTTGTAACAGGGGGGGGGGTCATAAGTGAAAATAACGTTACGAACTTAGATAACACTAAGAACTTTAACCTAATATGAAAATCCAACTATAGTTTTAGGAGAAAGTTCTTTTTTTTATTAAAAAGACTACTATTATATTTTTGGTTCGGAATTCATCTGGTTTGGTTGAAAATTCTATTATTTGGTTGAAAATGTAACTATATTTCAAAAAGTCATCTTTTTTTATCAAAAATTCAACTATTTTGTTAAAAATTCATTTTTTTTTAGTAGAAGATTAATCTCTTTGGTTAAAAATTTAACTATTTTGATGAAAATTCGTTTTATGTTTGGTTGAAAATAAATTTTTTAAACTGACAATTAAACTTTTCAATTTTTGTTAAAAATTGATCTTTTTCAGTTAAAAATTTAACTTTTTGGTTGAATATTCGTCATTCTTGGTAGGAATTTAATCTTCTTGGTTAAAAATTGATCCTTTTTGAATAAAAATGCATTTTTTTGATTTAAATATCAACTGTTACTATGCTTAGTTGAGAATTCATCTTTTATACTTGAAAAATCGATCATTCGACTTAAATTTGAACAATTTTGTGAAAACAATAATTTTTTATTGCGGATCCATAATTAGAGTTGGAATTTCAACTATTTGCTTTTAAATGAACTTTGATGTTGAAAATTCTACTGTATTGTAGAAAATTCTTCTTTTTGATTGAAAATTTAACAATCTTGTTGATCATTCTTTTTTTTTTTTGTTCAAACTTTTTTTTTTATCAGAGTTTTTATCTGAAAATTTAACTATTCCATTTTTGGTTGAAACTTTATCCTGTATATTGTATAATTTGAAAATTCAACTGTTTGTTAGAAAATTAATGTATTTTGTTGAAAACTCGTCTTTTTGGGTAGAAAATTAATCTTGTTTGTTGAAAATTCAACTTTTTAGTTGAAAATTTAATTATTTGGTAGAAAATTCATATATTTCGTTAAAAAGTCGTCTTTTTGGGGTAGAAAATTATTCTTGTTTGTTGAAAGTTTAACTTTTTCATTGAGAATTAAACTATCTTGTTGAAAATTCATCTTTCTTGATTGAAAATCATTTTTTTTGTTAAAAATTCAGTTTTTTAGATTTAAAAGACCGCTGTTTTTTAAAATATTCGATTTTTTAGTTCAAAAACTTTACTTTTTTGTTGAAAATTCATCTTTCTTGTTTGAAAAAGATTTGTTTTAAATAAAAATTCAACATGTTCAAAAAATTTGTCTGTTTGTCTTGAAAATTCAAATATTTGATTCAATTGTAATTTTTTTGGGTGAAAATTCGACTATTCGATTGAAAATGTATGTTTGTATGCTGGAAATTCAACTATTTGGTTAGAAATTCAACTATTCTGTTAAACATCTAATTATTTTTGGAAAATTTAATTATTTTTTAAAGTTATCATTTTAGGTGAAAAACTCATATTTCATGGTTAAAAGTTTATCTCTCTTGGTCGAAAAGTAACTTTTTTTTTAATTCAACTGTCTTCGAAATCATTCGTCTTTTTGTCTTGAAAATGTTATTATTTGGTTAAATCTTTGACTATATTTTGGAAAACTCGTCGCTTCTACAGAAAAGTTAATCTATTTGTTTGTTAATATAACTGTTTGGTTCAAAATTATTTTATTTTTTTAAATGCGTCTTTTTTGTTGAAAATTCATCTCTTTGGGTAGAAAACTTTTTTTGGTTGAAAAATCAACTATTTTGTTAAAAATGCAATATATTTCGGCTTGAAATCTTAGGAATTTCAAGTCTTTTGAATTGAGCGCAATATGTTATCTACATTAATTGTATTTAAAAGAATTTATAAACGTAAAATCCGTCTTTAGCCAACAGCTCCGTTACTTTTGGGGGATATAAAAGAAGACCAAAATTGGTAACATAGTTTGTGGATGGCCCATAACTGGAAAAATTTTCTGTGTGACAAGAAAGTGGCCTGGCGCCGCCAGCCCTTTGAAAAAAGTACCATGGCGGCGCCAGGCCCCGTCAGGCCTCGACTACACCACTGATTACTACATTAACCGGTGTGCCATATTACACTGTGTGTCATATTACAATGTGTAACATGTTACACTGTGTATCATAGTACACCAGGTTTCATATTTCACTGTGTGGCATATTACACCGTGTTTCATATTACATCGTGAGCTATATTACGTCATGTGCCATATTACCTCATGTTACATATTGGCCTATGTGCCATATTGACCCATATGCCATATAATATGGCGTATAGATTTTTTCGCAATGCGAAATGAACGATTTGAGGACATTTCTTTTTTAAGCTGAAGGAATTTCATTTTCGACATATTCAACCTTTCCCAAAATTGTGCATTCAACTCAATTAAAAAAAATGTTTTTTTTTAATTTTCAAAAAATTCTAAATTAAAAAAAAATGTCTATATTAAACGATCTCAAATCTTTTTTTTGCTTTTATCTATGCCAATAACAGACAAATCTTTTCCCTCAGATCAAACGATTCGAATAATTTTAGCGTTTTAACTCTGCCCTATTATAATTTTCTAATTATTTTCTGATACTTCAGATCCAGATTGAGATCCTCAAATTTGTTTATGAAGAAAAATGGCCTCAAATGTTCTAAACTCCAATTGCTCTTTCTTTCTGATAATATTATTTACTAGAAATTCAATAAGTCTCAATTAAAAATTGAATTAGTTCGAAAAATTATTTACTGTGACTTTATTGGTTCCCTCGAGATCTTTGTTTTCTTTTTAGCTGGTGGGTTCTTTTCTTTCTTTGCTGCTTCGTCTTTAGCCGACTTCGAATTTCTGTTAATAGACCTCGCCCTTTTCTTGGAAGTGATAGCTTTGGCTTCTTTTGGACGTTTCTCGTGATCCAGCTTGGCAGTGTTTCTTTTTTTCACTGGCTTCGTGTCGTAATCGTCGAAATTCACTATGCCGCGTCGAATATTCTTCCGACGCTTCCGTTCTTCCACAATGTCCCTCTTTACGTTTACCTTGATACCAGGCAACTCGGAAGAGATTTCCAATAAATGACCCGAGTTGTCGACAGGCTTTAGAAACCCTGAGTTCACTCCGAAGGTAATCGCTTTTTTCATATAACTCTTTGCTCTCTGCTCGTCTGTAAATTAAAAAAAATTAATATCAACCCCTAGAAAATCACAGGCCGGTTTCTTTACGAATCAAATAATCAATATTATTTGCTTTGTGAAGAAAGTTCTTGAAAAATGAAATTCAAGTCAAGAAGAAAAAATGTTTCACCACCCAGAAATATAAATATAAAATATAGTGTGATGAAAGTAATTAGCGAGAGGGAACCATTTCAAGTAAACAATTTTAACAAAAAAACTTTAATTCAATGTAAAAAATTATTGATAAAACATTACAAATTCAATGTTGAATGTATAAATATCTCTTCTCACAACTTTTATGTTTAAGAAATGCCAAATTTTTTTAATTCGAGAAACCATACTGAGTAATGAGGAACTGGGATGTGAATAAATTTCAAGAAAAATACATAGTTGATCATTTTACAATATAATTATGTTTTGGGAATCCAGTGTCAAGAAGTGAAGTATCTTTATTAACATCTCGTATTATTTTTAAAAAATAACAGTGTTTTTTATGATTGAGATAGACATGTATATTCAATTTTAATTTTTTTTTGACGTATTTAATACTTCGAAATAATTATAATTGTTTAATGTTCTTGGGCTTACTCTAAAAGGTAAATGGCCATACTATTTGCGTATTATTTAAAGAAAATATTTCAAAAATTTCCGATTATTTCAACAAAGTCTGAACAAGAAAAAAAATATTGGAGAAATTAAAAAAAATGTCCAAGGACACCTTATATTTATTTGCTTAATTAATGTTTAAATTTCTAACATGATATCATTCAAAAATTAATGTAAGAACAAAAAAATGAAGAGGTATCAGAAATCAACAATGTATTACATAAAGGCACTGACTAGTATTATGGAATTTTACATAAAAATATGAAAAAAAACTAAAATTATTTTATGAAAATCTGAGAAGAATAAAAATATTTAATAAAATATTAAAGAATTAGATAAATTAGATTCGACTTAATAAATGTTTTATCCAACGCGAAAGAAAGTAATTTAATTTTAACACTGAGCCAAAAAGTTTGTATGAAAAGTACATAGGGGAGACCACCCTATAGTACATAATGATTCTGCAGCAGATAATCATTAATTTCAAACACTGATGTATGTAAAATAATTGATTTACTGGCATTAACAGTTGAGACACGATACGCCGTAATATATTAAAATAATACAAATTTTGTTAAAAATTCCTGATGGACTTACAATTAAACAAACTACAGAAAGGTGATTTGAAATAGTTCCTATCAGCTAAAATATTCTTATAAGAATAGAAAATATAATTTTTATAACACATGCATGATTTCAGCCCTTTTCGACGCCTATAACGCGGGGCTATAGCTCTACGTTTTACTCCCTAGGGAGTAAAAAGTACTTTTCACTGAAAAGTGACGTCAGACGTGAATACTGAAAATTAAACAGCTATGAGCTCGCGTAGGCGAGCTATAATATTTTTTTCAAGCTGTGAATGAAAGTTGCGACTTAAAATTGAATTATTTTAATATAATAATTCATTAAAACTATAAGTCCCGCTGAAATTATTAGCAGTTTACGCTTTCCAGGTCAGGAATATTAAACCTGGTAGCCATCTCATCGATTTCAATTAAACTTAGTGAAGTTGTAGTGCTTTATGGTTACTTTAAATTGTAATTTAAACTGTAATATTTTTGGCACTTTTTTCAGATTCTACCAAAACTTATAAGCATGTTGCAAAAAAAAGATGCTGTTTTATATAAAATATAGAAGAACTGTTTTCAAAAATTTTTCTCCCATACAAAATGAAAACAAGTTTTGTTTGGGTTTTTGATGGAATACGCTATATTTTAATTTAAATTTTTCTTCATTACCATATTCCTGTCTTTTTTCCTTTCATTTATAAAAAATTATTTATATTGGAATTACAAATTCTAATGGCATTTCAAAAAATATTTGCAGTTTTTTAGCAGGATAAGGTTATTTTAGCATGATTTCGCCTCAAAATCGTATTTTTAAACAAAAAGTGAAAAAGCAATAAAATTTACAAGCCTAAACGATTTCAGATCGTGTTAGTGTTTTTTGTCGGAAATTAAAATTTATATTCAAAAATCATCACATTTCAAAGAAGATTCATAATCCTTGGTAAAATTTAGGTTTCGTTTTGCGAATTACTTCGAAAATTGGAATTTTCAAACAAAAATTATTATAATTTGAACAAAAGATTTAGAATCTCTTAACAATTTTGGATTATGTTAGCCTTGTTGTCAATTTTTAAAACAATTTAAGGTTATGTTAGCGTTCCTAACCAAAAATCGGTATAAAAAAATCATTAATTTCGACGAACATTTACAATTTGGAACAATTTTTGTTACGTTCTGTTAGTGTTTTTCGTTGAAAATTTATATTTTTAATTTAAAAAATCCTAAGATTTTCAGATTATTATTATTCTTCAGAGTAACATTGAGTCATTAAATTCACGATTTTTGTACAATTTTTTTTTGCTTACTATACCATTAATCGATACTTTTAATAGAAAATCATTCGATTGAAAGAAGATAACAAATTTTTGAACGATTTCTAGGTAATGCTCGTATTTTTCACCGGAAATCAGTTATTTTAAAGAAAAAAATTTAAACAATTTTTTTATTTGATTTTTGACGGAATACGCTATATTTAAAAAAATAGGATCATATTCCTCGTCTGTTATCTACTATTTAAAAAAAAAAGAGTGGACATTCATTGTGTAATGCCA
Organism: Andricus curvator; assembly: GCA_932195095.1. Lineage (NCBI taxonomy): Eukaryota > Metazoa > Arthropoda > Insecta > Hymenoptera > Cynipidae > Andricus > Andricus curvator. The sequence continues at coordinate 348,217 of CAKNYM010052825.1, forward strand.
ATGCCTGCCGTATTCCGTAAAAAATCCAGTCAATAAATTGTTTTCATTTTTTTGTTGTGAACATTTTTGTTCTTCAATATTTTATATAAAGCAGCATCTTATTTTACAAAATACCTGTAAATTTAATTAGAATCCGAAAAAAGTATCGAAAATATTACAATTTGAAGAAAAGTCGACCTCAAATTACAAAATGGTGTAGCTCCCAGAACCTAAAATATTTTTGAAAATCCTTTGGATATTTGTAACTTTTCGGGTAAATTCGTTACTATTTTAAAAAGTATCTTGTAACATAAGTTAGTTACGATTTTTTCAGTAACTTGGAACCTAATTTTAATTACTTTAAAGTTATTTTGTGTTTTTTGTGTAGCTCCTATTAAGAGAGGTTTATGGATCAATTATGAGTCAACAATTAATTTATTTTGGTTGAAGATTCAGCTATTTTGTTGAAAATTCGTCTTCTTTGGTTAGCTTCAACTGTGATTTATTTCAATTAAATTCTTTTTTGTTTGATATAATATCAAATATTTTATTTTTCGTTGAGAGATCATCTATTTTATTTGAAAATTCATGTATTTTGGTAGAAAGTTCAACTGTTTGGTTCAAAAGTAACTTTTTTGTCAAAAATTCATATTTTTTGTTTGAAAATAAAACTGTTTTGTAGAAAATTCATCTTTTTGGTTTAAAAATTCAACAATTTAGTGGATTTTTTTTCATTCTTGATTCAAAATTCGGCTTTTTCGTTTCAAAATTTATCTCTTTGGTAAAAAAATCTCATCTTCTTTGGTTGAAAATTCAACTTTTTTGTGTGGTAGGGAATTAAATAAATTTGGTTGAGGATTAAGCTACTGCTTTGAAAATTCGTCTTTTTCGGTTGAATTCAATTGTATTTAATTGAAAATTGAAATATTGTTTGGTGGAAATAATATCTCTTATATTTTTTGTTGAGAATTAATCTATTTTGGTTGAAAATTCATGCATTTCTTCGAAAATTCAACAATTTTTGTAGAAAATTCAACTTGTTGGTTGAAAAATAACCAACTTTTTTGTTGAAAATTTAACCATTTTGTTGAAATGTATTGTTTTTGGTTTGAAAATTTATCTATTTTGTTCAAAGAAATTCTGTAGAGGGTTGAACTATTTTGTTGAAAAATCATCTTTTCCTGTTGAAAATTTAACGGCTTGGGTGAAAGTGAACTACTTTGTAAAAAATTTATTTTATTGTTGGTTGAAAATTATTTTTTTTTACTGATGATTCGTTTCTTTAGTAGAAAACTAATATTGTTAGTAGGAAATCATTTATTTTGGTTTGAAATCAAACTATTTGGCTGAAAATTAACATTTTTGTTGAAATATCATATTTTCGGATTAAGAATTCATATTTTTGGTTTAAAAATACAATTACATACCTGGTTAAACTTTGAACTGAATTTTTTGTTAAAAATTCAATATTTTGATTGAGTATTCACAATTTTATTTGAAAATTCATTCTTTCGCCTTGGAAATTCGACTCTTCTCATGAAAATTCATCTTTTTAGTTGAAAATTCAACTATTTTGTTAAAAAGTCATTTATCTAGTAACTGTGATTAGTTACAGTTACAGTTACAAGTAACTGCAACTAGTTACTCCTGACCTGGAAAGCGTCAACATTAAACTGAACTCGTCTGAATGAAAGTAAAATTAACTAATTTTATAATTGTTCCGAGAACAACTTTTTGAAGTCCTAAATATCCTGAAAATTAAACTCCGAAGAGAACTTTGATGAATCTAAACGAAAGATATTTGCATTCCTAAAAATTGTTGTCATCTTTTTTTTAATGTAATTTAGTTACATTTTTCAGAAATAATTTTTTTCATATTTTCATATTATAAATAATAAGTACAAATTGAGAATAGAATTCTTACCTTGAGTAAATACTGCTTTGATAAAAATATTCAAATTTATTTTTAAAATAGCAGATAGGTAAATTTATAAAGTGAATGAAATATTTTTGCGAGTTGTGATTACAAAAATAACTGAGAGTCTGATTAAAACTTCAGTTTGTAAAATGGTGAAACAGTCATATATTTGTGAGTTTCTATATTTGAATTGTTAATATCAGTGGTGTTTTTTTCAAACTCTACAAGATTGTCATAACAACTTTTGGAATTTTCGTGAAAAATTGAAAATTCAAATTTTGATCGCACAAAAAAGTAATGAAAAATAAAAAATTCCATTTTTCGGTCAAACTATACAAGATACGAAAAAAGATGAATAGACAAAAATTATGCACTTAAAAAAGATCTACAAATTTACTGAATCAATTATTGATAGGATGCGTAGTTTTTGTATAAATTCGTAAAAAACAGCATTAAAAATGAAAAAATTCAATTTTTGGGCAAAGGACACAAACTACGAAAAAAACGAATGAAGAAAGTTGCTTAACCCAAAATGAGCTACAAATATGTAACCAATAATTTTTTGTTAGGAAGCGTAGTTTTTGTTTTAATTTTTTGATAGAACGCGTACTTTTTGTTTTCATCGTAAAAAAAACATTAAACATAAAAAAATTTAACTTTTGGGAAAACGACACAAGAGACAAAAAAAATGAAAAGACAAAAGTTTGTTCAACTACAGAAAATCTACAAATTTTTTAAAAACTCTTGCTATAAAAATAAAAAAAATACCTTTTTGGAAAAAGGACACAAGCTACAATAACATTTTATTCAACCAAATTTTTCGCCTAAATTTTGTCTACAAATTTGCTCAAAACCGCTTTACGCTGGGATGCGTATTTTTAGCTTAAATCGTAAACAATAACATTGAAAATACACAAATTAAATTTATGGAAATACGACACAAAATGCAATAAAATGTCTAATAACAAAATTCTTCTTTTCTTATAGGATGCGCACTTTTTTCAATTATAAAAACAAGGCAATGAAAATACGTATGTTTCAATATCAATGCATATTATGAATTGTAATAATATAAATTTATTGAAATGATACATTTTTCAGGGTAGTTGAGAATAATATTTAATGCAAAATAAGAAAAAAATGTTAAAGTAATCATGATAAATAAAATTTGTACTTCATATTGCAATATCTGAATAAGCAATCCCAGACCGAGGTACATAAATATATGTAATAAACATTTGATATAAAAGTGTTGAAAATAATGAAGAAAAGTTCACATTTTGGACCAAATCGAGTGCGAAGCACGAGATACGTGATGAGAATGTACTCGTTAAAGCCGAAAGAGCTTTAACAAAAGAGAATTCACAATCGCCAAATTACTATACAGTTGTCGATAGTTTGACCTTTAATTTCAAAAGGTCTGTACACAAATGTGGGGGAAATACAATGACCAAGCGCGTGGCGCGAGGTAAATACATTATTGAGCGCGAAGCGCGAGATGAATATATTTTTCAAGCGCGAAGCGCGAGAACCAAGAGTCGCGCGCCCTAGGTGTGCTCAAACGTGCGAGCCCCCCGCAACGAGAATGTGCCCGCACAGCGGGCATATTTTTTATAAATGAAAGGCAAAAAAGACAGGAATATGATTATAAAAAAAAAAAATTAAAATTAAAATATAGCGTATTCCGTCAAAAATCCAAACAAAAAATTGTTTTCATTTTTTTTGGGGGGAAAATTGAAAACAAAAATTATTTTATATAAAACAGCATCTTTTTTCCAAAATGCATAAGTTTCGGTAGAATCTGAAAAAAGTGCCAAAAATATTACGATTTAAAGAAAAGACAGCCCAAAATTTCTATGTACTTTCTAGAATTTTTAAGAATTTTGAAAGTCCTTTGGTTACAAAACAGTAACCATAAAGTATTACAGCTTCAGTAGGTTTAATTAAAATCGATGAGATGGCTACGCTCAAACTTGCGAGCCGCGCGTGCAGCGCGCATTTAGAATGTGCCCGCACAGCGGGCAGATTTATTGTTCAAAAGTTATCTCTTTCAGTTAAAAATTTAACTGTCTGGTTAAAAATTTATCTTTTTTATTTGAAAGTTCAACTTTTTGGTTGCAAATTCATGTATTTGGTTGAAAATTCGTCTTTTTTGGTAGAAATTTAATCTTCTCGGTTGAAAATTTATCCTTTTCGGTTAAAAATGCAATTGCTTAGTTGAAATATCAACTGTTACATGCTTTGTTGAGAATTCATCTTTTTTGATTGAAAAGTCAATAATTTGATTGGAAGTTCAACTAATTTATAAAAAAAATCTTTAACTACAGATTGAGAATTATACTTTACAATTTAACTATTTGCTTTGCAATAAACTTTTATGTTAAAAATTCTACTGTTTTGTAGAAAATTCATCTTTTTGGCTTGAAAATTCAACAAGTTGGTAGAAAATTAGACTATTTGGTGAAAATTAAATTTTTTGGTTGAAAAATCTTATTTTTGGGTAAAAAATGCAACTTTTTTGTACATAATTCGTATCCTTTGCTTTAAAATCAAATAATTTTGTTCAAAATTCATGTATTTTTTCATCTAAAAATTTAACTATTCTGAGTTTGGTTAAAACGTTATCCTGTGTATTGGATAAGTTGGAATTCATATTTTTTGATAGAAAATAATTTTTTTTGTTCGAAAATTCATCTTTTTCATTGAAAATTTAACAATTTTGTTGAAAATCAGTTGTTTTTTTTTGTTCGAAGTTATTTTTTTGTCAGATTTAACTATTTCATTTTTGACTTAAACTCTATCCTATATTTTGTATGAGTTAAAAATCTAACTATTTGGTAGAAAATTCAGGTATTTTGTTGAAAAGTCGTCCTTTTGGGTAGAAAATTAATTTTTCTGTTGAAAATTCAACTGTTTGGTAGAAAATTCATGTGTTTTGTTAAAAGTTCGTCTTTTTAGCTAGAAAATTATTCTTTCAGGTTGCAAAATAATATTTTTTGATTCAGAAGTCCACTGTTTTGTAAAACATTCGACTTTTTAGCTACAAAATTTTACTTTATTGTTGAAAATTTAGCTTTTATGGTAGAAAAGTCATCTTTCTTGGTCGAAAATGAACTTTTTTGATGGAAATTCAACAGTCTTCTGAAAAAATTGTCTTTTTGTATTGAAAATCAAAATAATTAATGAATTTGAATCTTCTTCGTTTGAAAATTCGACCATTTGATTGAAAATGCATCTATGTGTGCTGAAAATTGAACCATTTTATTAGAAATTGAACTATTTTGTTAAAAATTGAACTATTTTGTTAAAAATATAATTATTTTCGGAAAATGTAACTATTTTGTTAGTCATAATTTTTGGTCGAAAATTCAACTATGCTGTTGAAAAGTTATCCTTTTGGATTGAAAATTCATCTGTTATGGTAGAAAAATCATCATTTTTTATTGGAATTTTATCTTTCTTGGTTGAAAAGTAACTTTTTTGTTAAAAATTCAACTGTCTTCGAAAAAATTTGTCCTTTAGCTTGAAAATTTTACTATTTGGTTAAATCTTTAACTATTTTTTGAAAAACTCGTCTCCTTTACTGGAAAGTTCATCTATTTGTTTGTTAATGCAACTGTTTGGTTGAAAATTAATGTTTGTTATTGTAAATTCGTCTTTTTTTGTTGAAAACTCACCTTTTTGTGTAGAAAATCTTTTATCGTTTAAAACATTAATTTTATTTGAAAGGATTTATAAACCTAAAATCCGTCTTCAGCCAACGGCTAGGTTACTTCCGGGGGAGAGGGGAGGTAAAAAAGCCCAAAATTGGTAACGTAGTTTATGGACGGCCCATAACTGGAAAAATTTTCCGTGTGACAAGGAAGTGGCTTGGCGCCGCCAGGCCTTTAAAAATGTACCTGGCGGCGCCATGCCCCGCCAGGCCTCGAGTATACCACTGTTTAAAAAAATACCTGCTTTGATGCCAATTTTGATGTAATTCTTGAGAATTTCTATTAAAGAATTTCTCTTAAGGAGATCTTTTACTCCTTGTTTAGAGTCTACGGGAACTGGTGGCTCGGAACAAAATGTTGAGGCATTGCTAAAAGCACTACTCGGCCTAGTCGTAGCTGATTCCATTGCAGTTGACACAGAGGAGTTATCTTCGTGGGATTCAAAAATGGATTTTGAAGAACTTTCTGATGGTTCAAAAAAATGTGAGTTCATTTTCTTTTTACTTCTTCCTTTTTTTGTTTTGTTGCCTGAACGTGCTGACCTAAGATTAAAAGGTGAAAGTTTATTGAAATATTTGTCAAGAAGAAACAAAAAAATAAAGAAAAATTCTAAATTTATTTTAAAAAAAATATCTGCCAGGACATTCTTTACCTTTAAAAAAATTTATACATATCCAGTGCTCATTTGAATAATACACATATACAAAATCTTTAATTATTATTTTACCTTTTTATTCTTGCGTTTGGAACTCTATAGTGCTTCATTTTCGAATGCCTTCGCTTACCACTGACCGCACTTAAATCCCCTGGAAAGAAAATATTTTGCCAATTAAATTACATTGAAAATCAAGGAGACTTTTTTTATTAAATGATTAATGAATAAATTGTTTATTTTTGATGATATTTTAGAAATGTAATGCAATTGAAATTTAAGAATTTTAAATTAGATTAAAATCAAATTCAAAATCCCATTTAACGTCCAATAATCAAGTTAATGTATAGAATTCCTGAAAATAAAACAAGAATTCAACGATCAAATTTGGACAAACACCACAAAAAGCTCCTATTGCAATTCCTAAAAACACAAAAAAAATTGTTTTTTTGGCACAAAAATAAAAAAGAGGAAAGAAAAATGAGAAGGCAACCAACCAAATTTGGTTGGCTGCCTTCTCATTTTTCTTTCCTTGGTTGGTTGCCTTCTCATTTTTCTTTCCTCTTTTTTATTTTTGTGCCAAAAAAACAACTTTTTTTGTGTTTTTAGGAATTGCGATAGGAGCATTTGTGGTGTTTGTCCAAATTTGATCGCTGAATTCTGGTTTTATTTTCAGGAGTTCTATACATTGTAATGCAATTATCCTCCTTTTAATATCGAAATTTAATTATTACTGACTTAAATATTTTCTTTTTAATTAATTTGTACCCAGAAATCCATAAAGTATATCATCAATGTTAGAAGTTTTACGAGTCTGTACGCGGTGCAAAATATTCGTACGTCTTCGACGAAGTGGGCGAGTGACTTCCTTGTCTTGCAAATCGTGCTGATTTTTAGTGAGCCAACTGCGAGTTTTTCCTCGTCCTTTAGCTGCTGGCATATTTCTCTCAGGAAAATGTTGTTTTCACTCGCGAAAAAGTATTTCGATTTCGGCAGCCAGCTCGTCAAATTTTTGACGGATTTTCGCACGAAAATGGGAGCTCGACAATTGAAAGTAGACCCGTCGTTTATGAAGTGGGTCGAGTTACGTTCGAGAAAAGAGTTCTGAAAAAATTGATATTTGAATTCCGCGACGACTGAAAAATCCCGAAAGATAAAATTCCCGAATAATAAAATTCCCGAACAGTTTACAATATAACCGAATTTGAAAATTCTCGAATAACGAAATTCCCGGAGGAAAATTGCCGAATTATAAAATATCCGAACAAGAAAATTCCCGAATAATAAAATTAACGAAAAATAAAAATATCGAATTGTAAAATTCCCGAATAATAAAATTCTCGAATAATAAAATTCCCGAATAATAAAATTCCCGAATAATAAAATTCCCGAACAGTTTATAATATTACCGACTTGGAAAATTTCCGAATAATACAATTTCTGATAGTTTATAATATTACTGAATTTGAAAATTGTCGAAAGAAAATTGCCGAATTATGAAATATCTAAACAAGAAAATTCCCAAATAATGAAATTTCTGAAGGATAAAATTATCGAATTCGAAAATTCCCAAATAACAAAATTTCCTAATAATAAAATTCCAAAAAAATTAATTTCCGGAATTGGAAAATTCCCGAATAATAAAATTCCGGGACAGTTTATAATATTACCGAGTTTGAAAATTCCCGAATAATGACATTTCGGAAAGAAAATTGCCGAATTATAAAATATCCGAACAAGAAAATTTCCGTGAAATAAAATTTCCGAAAAATAAAATTTCCGAAAAATAAAAATCCCGAATTGGAAAATTCCCGAATAATAAAATTCCCGAACAGTTTATAATATTACCGACTTGGAAAATTTCCGAATAATAAAATTTCTGATAGTTTATTATATTACTGAATTTGAAAATTGCCGAATTATGAAATATCCAAACAAGAAAATTCCCAAATAATAAAATTTCTGAATGATAAAATTATCGAATTGGAAAATTCCCAAATAACAAAATTTCCGAATAATAAAATTCCCAAAAAACTAAATTTTGGAATTGAAAAATTCCCGAACAGTTTATAATATTACTGAGTTTGAAACTTCCCGAATAATGAAATTTCCGATAGAAAACTGCCGAATTATAAAATATCCGAACAAGAAAATTTCCGAAAAAAAAATTTCCGAATGATAAAATTCCCGAATTGGAAAGTTCCTTCTCGTCGTTCTCTACAAGCTTATATTTGAAAAATATTAATTTTGTGACTTAACATTTCCGTCCAACGAGACGTTTGGTCAATAATTTTACCAGTTTCCCGCGCTTGGTGAGTTATTCGATACGTACGCTCAATTCAAAACAAAATTTAATCCAGAAATATATTTTTTTCAATGATTGCTATTTTAAATCCAAACAATAATTTTAAAAACTTTACTCATTAAAAAAAATTGTTTATAAAAATATTTTATTATTGTTTTTTATAAATAAATAATATTTACAAAACAAATTTAATTGTTTGAATTCCGAAATTTCATAATTCGGGATCTTTCTAGTTCGGATATTTTATAATTCGGCAATTTTCTGTTGGAGATTTCATTATTCGGGAATTTTCCAATTCGGTAATATCTATTATAAACTGTTCGAGAATTTTCCAATTTGGTAATCTTATGAACTGTTGGGGAATTTTATTATTCGGGAATTTTCCAATTTGAAAATTTTATAATTCGGGAACTTCATTATTAAGAAATTTTCCTATTTGGGAATGTTATTATTCAGAATTGTTATTATTTGGGAATTTTATTATTTGAGAATTTTATTATTCGGAAATTTTCTATTTCGGATATTTTATAATTCGGCAATTTTCTGTCGGGAATTTTATTATTCAGGAATTTTCCAATTCAGTAGTATTATAAACTGTTCGCGAATTTTATTATTCGGTAATTTTATTATTCTAAAATTTTACTGTGTCGGAAATTTTATTTTTCGGGATTTTTCAGTCGTCTCTTAATTCCGAGTTGGGAAAAATAAGTATATTTTCCAGAATAAATTAAATGTTGAAAAAATCAGAAGTTCCGTGAAACATAAATAGCTATAATTAATCGAATCATTTTATAAAACTAATTGTTTAATCAAATAATTAGCCTAATTTCATATTCCTGCGGTAAACAAAATATTGATATTATTATTCATTCTAGGCTTTCAGAGGCAACATTTTCATCCAATAAACCCATAATTATTACTTGTTTCAGTTTTGTTGAATAATCAGAAAGTTTCATTTCTTTATTTATTAATCAATTATTAATTTTTTGAGCAATTTTCATTTAAATATCTATTTTTCACATTTTATGGCAAAGTATCGCTATCCGCGGTCATTCTCTTTAACCGAAAGATCCTTGAAGTGAGATGATATTCATTGGATACTCTTTTATGTTGCCATTTGGCATCAAAGTACTTCAAAAAAAACTTCCAATCAAACATTTTTTCCCCAAATTTTAGGTTTCTTTTTATCAATTTTTTTTTATTTCTAAAATCATGCCAGAATCATTTAATTATAACCTAAGATGACCCGGTGATTAAAAAAATGCTTCCAAAACTTTTTCTTTGATAAAAGGAATTTTTCAAATATACATAAACCTCTGTAGATTATGCAGTTCTCATTTTAGAATAAAAGGTGATGATAATATTTTGCTCAGCTTTTAAGCAGAAAGAAGCCTCTCACATATTTAAAATCCAGAAATTAAAGAAATAAGAATGAAAATAAGCATGTCAAAAATATCTGAACAGCATCCAAAGAGAAAATTCTGCAAAGAAAAGTCCAGTAATATGATTTTTTAATAACCTTTCGCACTAAGGGAATATATATAACCTTTGGAAGATTCAACAGTTATAATTTTACAAACAATTTTGCGGCACTGTTTTGACTCTACATTTGATTATTAACAAGCCCTGAGTAAAAAGAGTTTTTTATTGAAATTTTTTTTTTGTTCAGAATCAAACTTTTGAATTTTGAGAAGAGCGCTCCCACAATTATTTTATTTTTTGCGCAAAATATATGCGCATACTGTGTAAGAATAATATGTGAAAGTTATTTGAGGCTCACCGTGTATTCTTATAACAGTTGAAACTAAATAGGCAATACACAAAATCAATATTATCCATTTAATTTTTTGTTAATTTTTTAAACAACTGTTTATGTTTAAATGTGACTTTTGACAGGAATAAGCCAGTAAAATGTCGTTTATTTCAAATTATCATAACAATTTCGATTAGTTTAAACAATATTTTCGACGAATTGAAAAAATGTACATTGTCTCTGTGTAGCATAAACTAATTACTTTTAATCGGAAATCAACATGATCGATTCACTTCGTTATTTTTTCTCAAAATTATGAAATTCTTAAAATTACGATCATTATTATTATAAGTCAGAGAGTGAAGACAACTCAAATGCTGAAAAAATTCACTCCATCTAATACGTCCGACCAGACCAGAGGGTTAATTTAAATTTTGGACTGGAATAAGGAAAAAAAGTGTAATTTAAAAAAAATGTTGCAACTAATTTCATTAGCTCTTCTCATGTTGACACCTTTTATTACATACCCATATTTGCTTAAACAATTATCGTTTGTTTAAAGACTTTTTTAGACAAATCAGCCAACATTTTTTTTAATTACATGGAATAATTGGTTAAAAATTAAAATGAACACGATTGATTTACTTAATTGTTAATTGTTTAAACAATTTTACAACATCAACATTATAATTGATATTTCTACATGCCAGAAGGCGATTGAGTTTTTTGAAAAATAAAAAAATACATTTTTCTACCTCCTTCCAGTAAAAACTAACATTTAAAAAATAAAATGTTGTTAAAACAATTAACAAAAAATTGGATCGACCATATATATATATATATATATATATATATATATATATTATTGTCCAGACGTTTTTGTAAACTTTATTCAGAATCTTTAATCTTAGGTGAATCGTGGTGGGAAGGGGGAGGCAAGAGTGGAGCACTGGTTGGAGGAGTGCGTAGAGGTGGAAAGGAGTGGGATAAGCATGGAGGTATTGATGCATGAAAGGGGGGACAAAAGGGCAGTAGCATGGTTGAAGGGAGTATTGGGAAAGATGGAGAAGAAGAGAAGGAAGGAGGAAGAGGAATGGAGAAGGAAAGATTGTAAATAGAGGAGGAAGTAAATATAAGTAAATGTAAATATTGTAAATAGTAGATAAGTATTAGGTAGTAGTCGCGGAGGCAGAGTTTGGTAATGCGAAGTAAGCAAGAAAGTAGGGACATGCGAGCGAGGCGAGGCGAAGCGAGGAAGGCAATGCGATAAGAGCGAGCGGCGTTAGAGATAAGGTGTGGAAGGATGTTAGTTTTAAGGGTTAGTTTTAAGAAAATTCTGTAAAAAATGGAAGTGTAAGCAAGTCAATTTTTTAAGGCCAGCAGGCTAAAAAATAAACGTTTATCTATCTAGGTGAATCGTGTTTGAACTTAACATTTCTTTTCACAATTAGCCATAGAATACAAATCAAAAATTACACTTTCACTATCACCACCATGAGTCTGTTTTATAGGGTCCGGATAGGTTTTAGACTTAATATACAAATATATATACAAATGTAATATACATATGTCACATAAATTAATTAAACAATTCACTTTAAAATATAATTATCAATGGAAAGTAATACTTTATGTGTTAATAATACATCAGTCAATTCAATTCAATAGACATAATTGTTTCCAGCATATAATAAGGCCAATAATTATTTATAACAATATTCTCTTAAAAAAATGCAAGAAAGTTACAGTTTTTTCTGAAATTTTTCACTTTTTGTCCGTTTTTCAATTAGAGTGAGGTAATAATTAATTCAAGTTATCAAAGATAATTGTTTAAACAATTTATTATTATTTTTAATAATAGTGTCTTTTAATTATGCTAGAAAGTTGAAGTTTTTCCTAAAATATAGTTACTTTTTACTTAGAGCGAGTTAAAAATTAATGCAATTTAACAAACATAATTGTTTGATCAAAATTTTGTTTTTAAAACTATCTTTTCCTATAGTAATGCTATATAGTTGCGGTTCTTTTAAAAAATTTTACTTTTTGTTTAGTTTTTACTTAGTGAGATAATAATTACCACAATTTAGTGAACCTAATTGTTTAAACAATTTATTATTGCTTATAACTATCTTCTCTTAGTGTAATGCTAGAAAGTTACGGGTTTTTCTGGAATTTTCAACTTTTCTTTGACTTTTTAGTTAGGAACAAATAATGAATATTAATATCATTATTAAGTTAAATAAAAAGGCTCTCATTAACTACTTCAAGGAAAATTTACATTTAACCCCTTCACGGTCAGGCGAAAAAGAACATATCGTGCCAAAAATGTTTTCGAGAAAAAACACTTTAGAATCACGTGATTTTGGCAGGTTTAATGTTTTTGGGCTCACTGAAACAAAGTCTGCTGTTCGATTTTCAAAATCCAAAATGGCGGATCCAATATGGCGGACATAAATTAGTAAACATATTTGGATCTGGAGAAAATTGATGGTACTTATGTTTTTGGGGTCACTAAATTCAAATCTGATGTTAGATTTTCGAAATTCAAAATGGCGGATCCAATATGGCCGATATTAAATAGTAAACATATTTCGATCTGGATAAAATTGATGGTAGTTAGGTTTTTGGGGTCGCTGAATTCAAATCTAAGTTTATATTTTCAAAATTCAAAGTGGCTGATTCAATATTGCCGAGATCAAATATAACAAATGTTTGGATCTGGATAAAGTTGGTGTTACATAGGTTTCTGGGGTTGCTGATTTCAAATCTGATGTTGGAGTTTTTAAATTCAAAATGGAGGATCTAATATGGCGGACATGAATTATTAAAAATGTTCAGACCTTGATAAAATTGGTGATACTTAGGTTTTTGAGGACGATGCATCAAAATCTGGTTTTGGATTTTCAAAACTCGGAATTGCGGATCCAATATGGCGGGCATGCATTATTGAAAATGTTCAGATATTAATCAAATCGTTGATACGTAGGTTTTTGGGATCGCTAAATCTAAATTATGAGTATGAAATTATGAAATTGAGTATGTTTACAAAAAATATTTAAAACCCCCAAAAAATACAATCTGAAATTTAAAAAAAAAGGAGTCAATAACCGCCACGTCCTTGTTTCGTGACTCTGGCTTTGGCTGTGAGTGGCAATTTATAAGAACTATTCACTCTGTAAAACTCTCTTATACTACTATTTTTATAATTTGTTTACTTAAAATTTGTTATGCGCCACATTGGATCCGCTTTTTTGAATTTTGAAAATTCAACACCTGATTTCAGGTCAGCGACCTCAAAAACATAAGTATCACCAATCTTATCAAGGTCCGAACATTTTTAATCATTCACGTCCGCCATATTGGATCCGCGATTTTGAATTTTGAAAATCCAACACCAGATTTCGATTAACCCGGTAAGAAGAGAAGAATTCAAAAAAATTCAGAATCTGAATTCCCATTAATACGTGAATTTTCCTTCATCAAAAGTTCCACCAACGAGTAGAAAAAAAAAGCAAAACCTATTCCTTTCAATTGACTTATAAACATTTAATGGAAGTGTATTGGGAGGAATTAAAAAATGGAGGAATGCAAAAGAAAGAATAGAAAGAAAGAGAATAATGTCACTTTGAAAACGCAAAAGCTAGTCTTTTTAATCCACTCAAAAAAATTTAATGAAAGCGTATTGGAAGGAATTAAAAAGTGGATAAATGTCAAAGAAAGAATAGAAAGGAATAGAATAATGTAACTTTTAAGGTGAAAATGTGAATTGAAATAAATGCATTTTTTAAATAAATAAGTATTGTATTTGGGTAAATTATGTGAACATTTTTTTATTAATCTATCGAACAGAAACATATTTTCACTGATTTCATATGAAATCTGTCTTGGAACACGCACTACTGCTGTGCAAATTTGCATGGATTGCACAGCCACACAAAAAAAGTATACTGAGTCAAAAAAACGATCTATATAACATTGTGTTAATATTGTTCCAGCATAGTCGAAATCCAAATTTTTTTAATTTTCTGCTTACCATTTTTTTTTGTTTGACTTTGAATTTTTGGTTTAGGTTAAATTTTTTCAACTTGACTGCTAAACATCTGAAATCGTTTTTAGGGTTAAGACAATATAAAATATTATTATTACAATCACTCCATCGTTATGGTAGACAAAAAAATTGAAATTTCCAAACTTATATTCCACAAAAACGAATAGAAACTATGTAAGCGCACACATTTTGTGGACGGATTAGAAAGAATTAAATTAATCGAAAATACAGCATGTAAGTATGGAATTGAAAATAACCATGAGAGGTGTGTCTACTTCTCGCATTAAGAGGAATTAAAAAAATGGAAAATATGTTCGCCTGCATGGAACACAACACAAGTGGCAATCGTTAAGGAAATAGAAAAGAATTGGTTTCGTAGATAAACCTATTCTTTCGTTGGGCACTTCTCCCGATGGAAAATTAGCACATTAAAAAAAATTAAATAATGTTCACTCTTTCGTTTATATCAGAAAATATTAATTTTTCTCTATTCTTCTCTTCTTACCGGGAAGCGACCCCAAAATCCTTAGTATCGCCCATTTTATCAAGATCCGAACATTTTTTATAATTCATGTTCGCCATATTGAATCCGCCATTCTGAAATTTGAAAATCTAACATCAGATTTGAAATCAGCGACCCCAAAAACCTACGTATCATTAATTTCATAAAAGTCAGATCATTTTTAATGATTTACGTCCGTTATAGTGGATCCGCTGTTTTGAATTTTAAAAATCCAACAGCAAATTTGAAAGCAGTGACCACAAGAACCTGATTATCATTAATTTGATCAAGTTCCAAACTTTTCAAATAATTTATGTCTGCCGTATTGGATCCGCCATTTTAAATGTTGTAAATGAGATCAGATTTGAATTCAGCGACTCCAAAAACCTAATTATCACCAATCTTATTATTAGGGTCCACACATTTTTAATAATTTCCGTCCGCCATAATGGATCCGCCATTTTGAATTTTGAAAATCCAACATCAGATTTGAATTTAGCGACCCCAAAAACCTAGTTATCAACAATTTTATCAAGGTCCAATAACATTTCAATGATTTATGTCCGCCATATTGGATCTGCCATTTTATGTTTTGAAAATAACATCAGATTTGAATTTAGCGACCCCAAAAACCTAATTATGACCAATTTTATCAGGGTCCAAACAATTTTAATCATTTGTGTCACTGACAGTGAAGGGGTTAATATATGATACGTATAGAAAAAATGAAGAATATTTTGAATATCTGTTTTATTTCAGAAAAATATATTCACAATAAAAAAAGAGACTGTTTAAAGAATGATTCTCTCTCATGTTTATTTATTATTTCCTCATACCTGAAAAGCCAAAGCAAAGTTAAAAATTCCAGAAAAAACCGCAACTTTCTAGAAATGATCTGAGAGAAGATATTTATAAACAATAATAAGTTTTTTAAAGAATTATGTATGTCATCTTGCTTATTACCTCAATGAGTAAAAAGTGGACAAAAAGTTCTAACTGGAAAATTGAAAATAAGTTGAAAAGTTCGGAAAAAACCACGACTTCCTAACTCCATTCTAAGATAAAATTGCTAAAAACAATAATAAATTTATAAAGGAATTTGTGTAAATGTCTACTCATCAGTATAAAGTATTAGCTCATGTATTTCAGAACAATTTGTATTAAAAAGCCGCAAAAAAATATATGAAAATTAAAAAAAAAATGTCAAATGCATTTTTGGACTACCCTATTGAAGAGGCTGTTCAACAAAGTAACTCCATAAGAGGACCTTACTTTGTAGTTTAATAACAATTCGAATTTTGCCAATAAAAGAATAGTTTTTACTATTCTGAAAGAATAACTCAAAAACTAACGATTGATATAAAAAACTAAAAATGAGGGGAGTTTGGTGCCTTTCTTTGTGGACAGTCACATATTGATTTTTCATATAGCCTAATCAGTTAATAAAAAATACATTCAACTTTTTCTTCCACATAGAGGGAGGTTTGTAATTATATAAATTTTCAAATATACTTTTTTGACATATTTCGACATAATTCGACCCCAGGAGTTTGAAAATAAAATTTAAAAAAAAAAGTTTTTGTGTGTGTATGTAACTTTTTTCTGCTCACCGTATCTCGAAAAGTAACAGAGCTATGATCATGAAATTCATACGAATTGTAGCTCTGATTGATATCCTGATCTGATAGGATTTTGAGCTAGTCCGGCCATTTGGAAGTAGTTTTTTTCAGTTTAGAGGTTCAAACCAAAAATGCTACCTTGTTTATATGAGAAAACTGTTTGGAGTAAGTAATTAGTGTAACTAGTTTAATTGTTCGCGTCTTCGAGAGGCATCGATCGACCTATTTTTAAATCTTTTATGATTCACCAGTTCTGATTTATGAAATTTCAAAAAAATGGTTTATTTTGTTCATATGAGAAAAACCTTTTTGATATTCAAATTACCACAATACCATTTTCATTACACTATTTTAGTAGTGTATTTGTTCGCATCTTCGAGAAGTATCGATCGACCTATTGTTGAACCTTTGATGACTCACCAGTACAGATTTACAAAGTTTCAAAAAATGTGTATATCCTATGAAATATAAAATATAAATATATAAGAAAAATTTTGTCTTATATTAGGAATGCTACAGCACTCATTTGGACATGCTCGTTTGCGTTTTCGAGACACGTCGAATGATCTATTGATGTACCTTCCATGACCTCTTATGATCTATCAATATCGATTCATCAATTTAAAAAATATATTATTCATTTTCTTGATACAAGGAAAACTTTTTTAATATTGGTAATACAACAGTAATGTATATTGTATATGCTTATTTGTTCGCGTCTTTGAGATGCATCGAGTGCCCATTTGAAGAACTTTTCATGACCTACCATAACCTGCCAATATCGTTTTTAATTTTTTCAACAAAATTATTCATTCTGCTTATAAAATGATTTTTTTGTATATTTGGAATATAACGGTACTATATTTGATGTAATTGTTCGCGTCTTCGAGACACGTGGATTGATCTACTGACGACCTTCAACTACCACGCCTAAATAATCAATAGCGATTTAGAAAGTTGAAAAAAAAGTTACATTGTTTAAATTGTTAAAAATTTTGTTCATTGTAACAGAACACATCGATTGACATTTTGATGGGCTCTCTGATTTTCTGTAAATAAGATTTTTGGTAAGACAGAAACATAAGCTTGAAAAATATTCAAAGTATCCATTTTTTTTCTTTTGATAGAGAAAAACCTCTCTTCATGCACGGTAAAAAAGTGTTTTCAAGTTTATAGAACTAATTCAAGAGAAGCGGATATAAGCGATAACTGAACAGAGTTTTATATTATTTCCAAAACATTCCAGATAAATTGTAGAATTATTCAGGTGTAATTATGAAAAAGTTCCGTAGTTTTTAAAGTGAGCTTCGAATAAAAAATTTCGATGATTATTGTGGAATGTATCCATAAAAAGTCTTTAATAGATTCGCAGGAATTAATTTGGATATACTGAGAGTTTTTGTAAATCACTGCGATATATGAAGTGGAGAACGGAGTTCCGTAAAATTCGAAACGAATGAGAAAATACTTCGTGCGCAAGTGTATATGTTTTGTTCACTATATGTGAAAATCGATGTTATTGGGGTTGTTTTGTCGTTAAAATAGAGGTTATTAAATCGTATTGAGCGCACAGTTCTTTTTTTATAATTTTGTAACAGATTTGAAGAGTGATTATATTTCTTTTAAATTTAAATTTAAATTAAATTTGAAATTAATTTGCCAAATGAGTTTCGCTTTCTCGTTGTTCTCGAGAAATTCGACTGTCAAATATTTGCCACACGTCATATACATTTTGGCGAAAAACTGTTCTCATTAGCCGGTAGCTCAAACAGTAGCATTTCGGCTTCATATAGTTGGATGGTTGCGTGTCCGGTTCTCGGTGCCTACGCTTTTCTTTTTATTCATTAGATTATTTATTATGATAATTTTCTTTAATATTCTTACAAAGGTCAGCAAATAATTTTTTTTTTAATTTGATGAGTTTATCATGTTTTGCGCAAGAATATTATTTTCTATAAATGTTATTAATTTTTTCATAATGTTTATCCATTGAATATAAAATATGATACTTTTTCAAGTTTTTTTTTCATGCAAATAACCGTTTTTCTGAAAATAAATTTTTTTTTGCCCAAAAAATATACTAGGTCCAAAAACCAAATTGGAGTCTAAAAACAAAATTGTTCCTTTCGAGGAGTTCTAAAAAGTTTCCTTCCCAATTTTCAATGTTCTGCACTGTTTTACGAGTGTTTCCAAAAATATAAATTTTCCGCAAAAAAATTGTTGGTGCAAAATACTCAAAAATTTAAAAGGAACTTTTCGGAGACTTTGGTTTGATTTAAAAATATATTATTTTATATGAGATAAAATAAAACATTCTATTCAAATTTATTAAACTCGCCTATTCATAAAATTTACGAAACTGAAATGTTATTTATAAGTAAAGGCACATATATTTATCCCCTGCCTGTAACGTTTATCGAAGATTTTTACACAAAAGTCGAACCGTTCGATATTAGAGCGTACGGCGCGGCGCGGAGTGAGTTGATTTTTGGTTAGGTAGTTTTTGTAGGGTTCGAATCCTCAGCGATTATTTAAGATATTTAAAACCTTTTGAGCACCCGATTAGTTGTCGTATGTGTAGGTGTGTAATAAATTATGTGTAATAATAATAATATCGAGAATACAATTTTAGTTGTTGGTAAAAATAGTTCATCACATATAACCAGACCTTTCTAACTTCCACTAAACTATCTTCAATATTCGCTACTTCTGAATTAGGTCCGTAAACTTTACAAAACTTATTTTTTCCGTGTGTGAGGAAGCAAATTTATTCCATCAAATAAATACACCCATAGTGAATACATCCATAGTACTTCGCAATGGTATTAAATTTGTTTATACACGGTAAAAATTTGTACTTGAGGAATTACAGAATTAGGTACGATGTGGCGGATATGAGAAAAAATCTGTAATAATTACAGACCTACGTTTTTGTAAATTCTACAGAAATTTTTCTATGAGAATTAAATATAATTAAGAAAGAATTCTTAAACGGGACAGTAGTTTTAGCAACGGGAATCTTTAAAATTTGCGAAAATAAAGTCCGTTAAAAACAAAGTTATTGTACGCGCGTAGCCGAAATTACATATATAATCCACGCAACGCACTTCCCTGACGCAGAATATCGCACGCTGGGAGTATCGGTCGAAATGGTCCTTATATACTAACCAAGAAAATTATTACCGCTTGTGAGAAACGACGAGTGCCGGACCAAAATTTTGGGTTCCACGAGTTATATTTAATTTTATTACTTAAACCTCGGATATTTTTGTGACGTTTGTCACTGAAATATTGAATAATAACTAGGGGTGAATTGGGTATAATGGCGGGCTTTGAATTAAATGTCCTATAAATTATAATGTGATTTTGATGTGGTGCATTTTTTAAGGTCAAGCTCATATTATCAGCGAACACGTTTTATTACTCAAATGCTGGTTTATTTCAACAATATGAAGATTTTAGAGTAAAAAGTATACAATGTAATGATTCTGGTTTTAAAGAAAATACCTTGAAATGAAAAGTCTGAACTTAGAAGAAATAGGTTTCATATATTCCAAAATTTCTCATGCTTGAACACTTTTATAAAAGATTTTACAATTTGAAATTATTACGACTTATTTGTTCAAAGTTCAGATCTTGGCAGAAATTAAGAAAAAGTCAGCACAGTTTTGTAAAAAAAATCGATTATATTCGACGGTATATAAACCCAAGAAAATGTTATTATTTACACTTTTTTCCCAATATTACTGAAAAAGTGGTCAAAAATATTTCAACCTAGTATTAAATATTTGATGCAAAAATGTTCTATCTTTTACCCTATTAAAAAAAAATGCAAATTGTTTCATTATGAAAATTAAATGATTCATGTTTGAATTTGTGAAAAAAATGTTTAATATGAAATATTTGCTCTAAAAATTAAGGATCACACAAAACAAAACATACAAAAATTATAAGAAAATAAAAAAAATGTATAGATAAAAAATCCCCTATATATGCCTTGATTAAAAATAGTATAACAATGATTAAAATAAATACCATACTAACATGAATAAAAAGTGAAGTTCGGAAAAAAACTTCTAATTGAAAATTTGTCAGAACAAATATATACTTTGATCTGCTTTGATGTTCACAAAATCATGAAGACAATTTTTGGAAAAATTCATTTTTTTGACCGTTTTGAATTTTGACCTTAAACTAATTGTTTTTAAAAAGTGGTAGCCGCTGGACCGGGAAATGAGCAGGATTTTTTTAAAACCGGAAAACCGGAAAACGACCGTGAATTTAGTAAATAACCAAATGTAAACGTCCTTTTGAAACTTTATAAACGATTTCCAATATTAAAATAATTTAAAATGAATAAACTCATTATTAAACTCTTTTATTCAATTTCAAATTATACACGTTCAAATATTGTTTCAGTTTTAAATATTCCATTTTTAACCCATTGCGAATGAAAAATTTTTAATTAAAAAAAGGCATTTTTTGAATATTTAGCAGTATTTGGCCGTTTATTTAAAATAAACAGTTATAAATCAAATATTCAAAACTAAACAATTTGAAAACAAATTGTTTCAAATAGAAAGCCTTGAATCGTTGAAATTTTAGAGTGTAAAGTTTAACCTTTTCGGGTAAAAATTTAAATTGTTTCGTTTTGTTAAATTTTGAAATTACTAGTGAAATTGTTTTATTTAAATCTATGAATAACAATTGAATAATAATTTATTGCAAACCACTTTACATAAAAAAATAACCTCTAATTTAAAAAGTGTTTGATTTTAATGGATCAATTGAAAAATGTTCAAGTTTTAACGTTTCTAACCTAAAATTACTTCAAAATTATATAATTTCCAAAATTTAAAAATGTACTGATTTATTCTTCCATTTAGAGCATGGAAAATGAAAACGTGGATTCATATGTCATTTCATTTAAAATTATTTCATTGCACCATATTGAGAGATTCCATTTTATGCGCGTGAAGTATTCAGCGTTTAAATTTAAAAATTGTAAGCTTCAATTTCAAAAGTTCGAAATTCGGGATGATAACACGATCGGAAATTTACTAGGAAAAATCTAGGTCCAAATAAAAATAAATCAATACTCGTTACATTTTCTTTTGACCATCCTCATGTTTACGGTAAATACAAATCAATGCAATAAATAATAAAATTAATTGAATTTTGTACTCATTAAAAATATTTATATTATATGACATATTATAGAATTTGTTAATTATTATTGGCCCGTTTCATATTAGTAGTATGTTTTAATATCCTGAAGGAACATATAATTATACTACATTTGCTTGAAGCAACATAGGTATACTTCAAACAAGTTTCCGCTAAATTACTGTCAAAGTGAGAAACGCTCCCTATATGCTGTCTTCATATATAAAACGAAATTCTAGTTAAATAGTCTTCAATTGAAAAGGATTTGTATAATATGTTTTTCGTGAAATATCAGAGCAATATTGACAAACATTGGTTCCTTTCATATCTGTTTTCAAGCGTTTTAATTTAAAATCTCATTAGTATAAATCAAGAAATTTAAATTTAGAAGACCACCCTGGAAGTACGTATAGGAAGGTATTATATAATTCAGATCTACTATACATTCTTTCTTATATTTTAAATAAATATGTTTTCAAAAAATGCATATTTATAATAAACTATTTCTGATTAGTGAAGATAATCGTATTTCCATTGTATAAATATAACATATTCCACTCTTCATTAATGATATCTTACTCTAATGAATTCATTCCTCATGTTTGCTTTGAGACAATAAAGCTTTTCATGAATTTTCAAAGGCTAAAGCTCCAGACCCTCTAAAGAAAATTTATGGTGTACCTTCCTTAGTAGGATAAATTGATGTTACCTAATTACAAAAAGTAAACAAGGAAAAAGATGCTCCATAAGGTATTAAATAATATTAACACATACTATGATATTTTTTTCAAAAATAGGAATTAAATCAAAACGAATATATATTTCTGAAATAAATAGTGAATAAATAGTACACAAAACCATTTTTTGGAACTCTTATCTTTGAAACTTGGACTTGGCACGCCTTTTAATCGTGCGCATAGTACAAAATTTGATTTGTTTGGGCAAATCAGTCTACAGACCGCAATTTTTATCCGATTTAGAAATTATTTCCCAGTGGAGAAAAATTTGTTTCCTATCTGTTTAAGCTGATCACCTGTTTGTGATTAGTTTTAATTTTTAAAAATGAACGTCCAAATCGAATAAAAATTGTGACCTGTAGACTGTTTTGTCAAAAAAAATATTGTTTTGTCTTACTGTGCGACAGTGCGCGAACAATATTGGCGCATGCGCACTATGAAACATAGTTATTTTGCACACTGGCATAGTTTAGAGGTTATGTTACAGGGCTCTTACTAAAAAGTAAAAAAATTAGAAACTCAAAAACTGCAAAAAAATAGCGTGCGATACACGTGCGTACATATAATAGCTGGCTCGTGTGATTTTAGAAATCGCATTCAGCTCTTTGCACTCGTAAGCAATCACCTATTTTGCACACTTGTATCACAAATAGCTATTGCTTGCACGGGTAAGTCTTATGAAATATTCGAGGTGTAACGTTAGTTTATAATTAATTATTATTCATTCATTAATCGATTAATAAGAATTTATAAATAAATCATAAGGGGCCTTCCATAAACCACGTGGTTTCTTTAGGGGGTTCGACGAAAGGCCAAGTTAGTCTACATGGGGGGACTGGGGGGTTCCGAGTCCGAGCCACGTGGTTTTACACTTAGGTATTAAAAAAGATTAGAACGCATGACCAGAAAGCAGAAAAATGTTTACTGAAAACATTATTAAGTCCAAAAATATTACAATACAAAATAAATAAATTTTAATCCAAATAGTTTATTTTTAAACCAGAAAGAATAATTCTTTACCCAAAACGAAAACAAAAATTCAACAAAATACGTGAATTGTCAATTAGGGGCCTTCCATAAACCACGTAGAACCATATGGGGGTGGGGTCGGCGAGAATGCCACGGTGGACTACATGGGGGGACAATAAAGAAAGAAAAAATATTAAAATTTAAGAATTTTTAATTAGATTAAAATCAACTTCAAAATCCTATTTAACGTCTAATACTCCAGTTAATGTATAGAATTCCTGAAAATAAAAACAAGAATTCAACGACAAAATTTGGACAACCACCATTTTGGTGGACAAAATTTGGACAAAAATAAGAAAGAGGAAAGAAAAATGAGGAGGCAACCAACAAAATCCCCTTCCTTCTCTTTTTTCATTTTTTCCGTCTTTTTTATTATTATTATTATCAAATCACAACACAAAAACATTCATAATATATTATTATTCATATTATTGTTCCACCCAAATTACAAAAACTTAATTATATAGTAAGTTTATAAATTAAATTATTGTTGATAAAATATTTTTTTTGATGTAGGACAAAAGTGTTCGAGTTGAGGGATGAAATTTTTAGTGGCTTTACTTCTGAAAAGATTATCTTTTATACACTATCTTAAAAAATTCAGTTCTAAGCCCCTATAAGCCCGTCGTACACTGTAAGTACAAGTGCTTTTAGAGATTTACCGAAAGCCTTGAATTGTCAAAACTCTATCCTCTGGAGTCTAGATTTTAAACCACAATGTATAAAGATTTTAGTCATATACCTAGGTTCTTGAAATGATAATGTGTCCTTCATACCAGGAAATAGTAATATTATTTTGATTATTATTATTTATTATCCGAGAAGGTTCCCAAGGAAGGTTTAAGGAGTATTCATGAAAAATTTAATTAATTAAATTAATATAAGGTAATATTATAAATTAATATAAGGTGAAAATTTATTAATCATTTTTCGGAACTCTTAGAACCTTCCACTGGAATGTTCCAGAAATGTTCAGGAAAACTTTTGTGCTATACGGGCATTTTTTTAACCTAATTTTCTTCTTTCACCAACGATAACTTCAATATTAAGAAAATCATTTTATATTGAACGAAACTTTTTATTGGAAAAAAATCATTTCTTTGAATAAAAATAGATTTTTCTGAATCAAAGAAAGTTTCCTTTGACTGAGAGCCAATGAACATTGGTATTTGATTAAAAGAAATTTTCTCTGAATCGAAGAATCTTTTTATCTGAGTGAATCCTTAGAGTCCTATTGAAATATTCTAGAATAATTTACAATCTATAGAAATCCTCTGAAATTCCTTTAAAACGTTTATAAATCACTCAAAATCCCGTGAAAGCCCTCGAAATCTTTAGGTACATTAATTAATTAATTTTTTGTAACAAAAATCTTGTAAAATCCCCTAAAACATTTTGAAGTATTTCGACAATCCCTCAAATCTTTAAGTATACTTGGCGATTCCTAAAAGTGGTTTAAAATCCATTGAAAACCTTAATCTTTTTATGATATCCCCTGAAATATTTTAAAATCTATTGAAAATGATTTAAATCTTTGAAAATCTCTTAAAATCTCTTGAAATTCATAGATATTCTGTGAAAGTGTTTGAAATGTTTTACAATTTTGTACAGTCTCTAGAATCCTTTGAAATTCCTCGAAATCTCTTCAAATGTGTTGAAATCACTTGCCATAATTATAATGCCCTTATAATATTTCGAAATACTTCGAAAACGTTGAAATTTTTTCTGCTTTCCAAACCCTAAGAAACCTTCTAAAATCTTTTGAAATTGTATGAAATCTTTAGAAATATTAGAAATTTGAATATCTGATGTACACTCAAAATTTCGAGTAATCAACCCCTCGGTATTAAAGAATTCACGGCAATAAATAATTTTGTTTATTTAGTGAGATTAAGTCTTATTCTCTTAACAAAGTAGATAATTTAAGATCTGTATTACAATTACAATCATTACAAATTTAATCAATAGTAGTTCTAAACAAATTGAAAGCAGCAAATTCCATTTTTTATTTTGAAATGTAATAAATGGAGCAATTTTCAAGTCACTCAATAGCCAATCAGGTTTTCAAAAACAATTAGGACGAGATTTCCGAGACATTTCGTTACAGAGGAAATTTCCAAAAAATGTGACCATTTTAAGTCCCAGTCATTTCCACTTTTCCTTTAAATAGTAAGTTTTTTTCTAAAAATATCGCAGTAAAATAATTATAGCAAAGCACAATATAGTATATTTTTGAAATTTGAGACGACTTTGTTCAGAATATATAAACAAAAATGTACGCAAAATGTCTTGTTGCGCAACTGTCCAATCTACAGATTTAAAATTTCAAATTGCTAAATAATTTTTAAAATATTTTTTAATTCTTCAAAATAAACTTGTATCACTAATATTGAGCTAAAAAAATCAAAATCAAGAGTAGAGATCAATATTTCAGAGTTCAGGATTTAAAAAATCTCTTCAAAGTCTGTCCCCTAAGTTCTTTTATCTCAATAAAACTGGAAAATAATTATTAAAACTATTCAAAATTCAGGTTAAAATTGTTAATTTTATAATAACGAAAATGTTAGTATAGCTAAAAATCGATTTATCAACGTTGATTTCAAATAGCAATTTATAATGATTACTATTTTTTAATAATATTTTTTATAAAATGTCCGGTAATGTTCCATGCATATTAATTTATCATATTATAAAATGCGAGTATGATTTGAAACGCTATTAAAATAAAAATAAAATAAATCTTGAAAATAGTCATTTTTTCCATATTTAAAAACATTTTTATTTATTCAACATATATTTTTAAAGATTTTTCAAATTCTTTTGTTTAATTAGAGTTGCATGTCCCGTCACGCGAGGTTTAGCAAAGTGAAAAAATCGTATCCATCACAAATACATTCTTTAATTTCTTAGTTTTATATCTGCATGCCCTTTTGGATTACCCTGAATTAAAAAAATATATTTTAGGCAGTTTGGAAATTTTATTATTATCAAAAATATCATTGCCGAAAATGATTAACTTTTTGGCAATCACCCTACATTACTTTTTTTTAATTATAAAATATGTTAATAAGTTTTCTACTGTACGCAAGAGTAAAATATGATTATTCAAATTTCTATCAGATAATAAATGCTCTTTTATTGTGAACTTTTCCGACTTCTTTCCTTGGCCATGATCTTTGCTTTTGCGTTCTTATTTACTTCCTGGTTAAATAGGAACTTAAATCACTTTTCAACCCTCTTATTCTCAAGGCACGGAAATACTGAGAATCAGAAATGTAAATTAAAGTGAGTGTCAGCCTTCACGGTACCCTCTTAAAACACAATACTTCCCGGGGATTCAAAGTCAAAGGCAGATTAACGCGGAAAAAGTAGAAACTCAATTTAACCCGGTTTCCGGTTTGAAAATAAGTCCTGAAAGTAATAAAAAGGACGGGTCTAATTTGTCAATTTTCCTCTAATGAAATAAAGGGTAAACATCATGCAATAAAATATGTGAGACAGGAATTGGTGGGATGACTATTTTGTAGGGCAGATGAGTACAGTTCCTCCCTGCGCGGCCGAGCCTGGTCAGCGGGAGTACTTTGCACATTATGAGAACTAAAATGCGGAATATAACATTTTTTTTAAATTTAGCACTTGGTGATTTACAAATATAATATTTGAAATCTGCTCATTATAACGATTCCAACGATATTTTATTTGGCTTGAAAAGTTGAAAATTAATAAATAAATGTTCAACTTTATGTGAAATTTTATGGAAAATTTTCGAGGATATTTTACTAAAAGCAACTACAGTAGATTTAATTTATTGGTGGAATATTTTACTTAACTTGGGGAAATTGCGGAAGCTAAAATTTGGCCAGATTTGAAAACTTATTAACAAACATCATAAATTTTGTTTATTGCTTAACCAATCACATTGCTCAAAATCATCCTTTGAATAGTTTGCCTTAAATAGTTTGATCTTATTTTATACAAAAATTAATAAAAGCAATGAAAATTATAGATAATATATAATTATAATGATTATAATTAGATTTCCAAATTAGAGGTATGAATAATAGAAACGTATGCTAATTAAAATTTAAATAATACCTTGAAATAAAAACGATAGACATTTGTGCAAAAAATTACTGGATCTAATTATCCATTGATTGGTGAAAATTAATTCATTTAAAAGAATTCTTTTTTATAACAAGAACAATTAATCAATTTATCCAATTATCTGATATCAGTTTTCTGCTAATGAAATAAAATTCCATAATATCTTTCATAGGTCTTCCAATCATATCCATCCCATTCATCCAATTTCTATCAATCTCGCTGAAATCCATAATTTAAGAAAAAATGGTCAATAGCAATAAAGATTAAAATCTAAAACACGTACAAGGTTAATTCCCTGTACATAACTTCAGACACTAGATTCCACTATTATTTCCACAATCATTAGAGCACTAATCGAGCAATGTATTTCAAAAAAATGTTATTGAAAAAAAAGGCAAAAAATATTGTTAAAAATCACAGTTCCAATCTGCAGGGTTTGCTTGTGAATATTTGGAGAGTTCTTTTAATTGAGGCCAAATAATTTTCCACCTCAAATTGTCAAAAGAAATCTATTTTTATTTTAATATTGAACAAAGGATGTTTTCAATATTAGCAATTTTACAAATGTGTGATTTTTTAAATATTTCTTTTCCCATTTGGAAAACGTAATAATTTGAATAGATTGGTTCAGAATAAATCACAAATTAACAATTACTAAATTGTAAATTAAAATTCCAAAAATTAATTTTAAATCTTCAACTAAACATGGGACAATTTTAAGATATTACATTGAGAATAATTTTTTTTTAATAATACAAAACAAGATGATTTTCGCCGTTCAAAATTGATATAAATATATTATATATATAT
>CAKNYM010052825.1:386551-412196 GCA_932195095.1 Andricus curvator
ATTTTGCGAATTTGAAAATTTCCTTTTATTGCGACCTGGAGGCCAACATTTTTAGCATTTTCGAACGTCGGGCGAGTTATTGAATTCGATAGCCCAGTTCACGAGTTGATGGAAACGTTTTCATCAAATTTTATCACAAAAAAAAACTTGAGGCTCTTCTGTGTAATATAAGTTGTGATGGTTTAAACGATATTTATTTGTTTATATAATTTATTTTCCACATAATATTGCGAATTGATTCCATTTACTGACTGATGCAATTTCATTCATCGATATGAGGAGTAAAATCTTTTGCTTTATTTATTTAAGCAATTTATAATTGTACAAATACAACTTCTACAAAAAAGAAACTAAAAAAATCCTACATTTGAATAATTATTAAACAAGTTCTATAGGTTTATCCTACTACCGAATTTTGTAAACTTAATTCTAATTGTTCAAATAATATTTATTTCTTCAAACTATTTCTTTATTTTTCACAGAACATCGTGAATTAAAAGCATTTTATGAATGATATGGCCTAATTAATCAAGATGTAAAAAGTCTACATTTTAGCTTCAGTTCTTTGTTAAATATTTAAACACCTTATAATTAATCAAATTTAGTTGGGCTCTAGATAAAATGAATATTATTCATAGACTAAGAAGGAAAAAGTATAATAACAATAATATTTGTGATTAAATACAATTCTTAAAATTTACAATAAATAAACATTTAATAGACCTGTCTTTATAATATTGGACCATAAATAAATACAGAAAAGTAATGTAACATTTTTGAAATGCATTTACTTCTAAAAGACTTATTATTCTTATAAAAAGTATTATAGGAAGTCAAGTATTGATTTTCTTGGAGGATAACTCAAATTGAAAATCTTGTCATGTAGAATATTAAGGTAACAAATAAAATTTGCTTTGTTATATTTTTCTTTTTTTTTTATATCAATTATTAAAAAATAAAGAAGATTTGGTTATTTGGACTCCTATGCTGAAAGCTTTTCTTTTAGTCCAATTTTCTTCGGGGATGACTCGAATGAAAGATCTTGGCATGACAATTGAGACAACAAAATAAACAAAAAATTAAAATAAGAAAAATTAAAGCGTTTGTCATGTAGAATTGCAATAAAAAATAAAATTTTCTATGTTACATTTTTCTTTTTTCTTTATATCAGTAGTTAAAGAAGAAAAACAAAAGAAAAAAAGGAAAATTTGCTTTCTTAAACCCCTACGCTGGAAGCTTATTTTTAGTCCGATTTTTTCCGGGGATAGCTTAAATTGTAGCTCTTATCATGTGAAATATTAAGATAAAAAATAAAGTTTGCTATGTAACATTTTTTTATATTAATGGTTAGAAATGCCGGAAGTTTTTCTTTTAGTCTAATTTTCTTCGCGGATGAATAAAATTGAAGATCTTGACATGCAGATTTGAGACAACAAGTGGAATTTGCCATTTTATAGTTATCCTTTTTTTTTATCAGTGGTAAAAAAAGTAAAATAGGAAAAATTAGGAAAATTTAATTATTTAAACGTTTGACAAAGCTTTTGAAAGCTATTGACATGTAGAATTGCGATAAAAAATTAAATTTGCTATGTGGAATTTCTTTTTTTTTATTATTAATTGAAAAATGAGAAAAATTTGGTCCTTCAGACCAATATGCGACAAGCTTTTCTTTTAGTCCAATTTTCTACGGAGAAGGCTCAAATTAAAGCTTTTGACGTGTAGAGCTAAGATAAAAAATGAAATTTGCGATGTTACATCTTTTTTTTTTTAATATCAATAGTTGAAAAAAGAAAAATAGGGAAATTCGGTTCCTTACATCCCTATGCTGGAAGGTAAATAGTTTAGAAAATTTGCTATGTTACATTTTTTTTGTTTATATCAGTAATTAAAGAATAAGAAAAATGAGGCAAATTCTGCTTATTTTTTGTTGATGTTTTGAACGTGTAGGAAAAAAAGAAAAATTCTCTGAAAGTTTTGTAAAATTTTGTTAGTTCCAATAAATTATTTATTTTTATTGCGAATAAAATTTGTACCCCATAAATAAAACTGTTACAAATTGTACATTTTGGTTTTATGATTGTATATTTTTATAATTGTATATTTCGTGTTTTTATATTTTCAAGAATAACAAAAGATAATAAAATTTAACTCATTTTCATATTTGAACAACATCAGACTTAATGTTGAATACTATACATCATCTACTGCATCTACTAATATATCATCGTTTCAGTTCAGTTATTATTTACTGAGTTCAGATAAACAATATTCAGTTTTTTTCCACCCTGAGAGAAAGAATAAATAAATTACGTAGAGAAAATTTATTTAAGATAATTTTATGCATTTTTTTCTTTTCGTTGAATTTTATGTAACTTTGAATAGATATGCTCGGATTTGCCTGGGCAACGCCGCATGGGACAAAAAAGGTGTCTCTGGACAAATCAGTTAACAGGCCACAATTTTTATTCAATTTTAATGTTTTTTCTTCCATATTAAAGCTAATAAAATTCCTCATAGATGGGTTAAGGCTAATTTTAGAACAAGTTTATTTTTTACTTTGTTTTTATTTAATAACAAAAATGGGAAAAAAATTGTTTTTTTTTTCCGAAGAGTATCGGTTTTTGAAAAATACTTCGATTTAATCCAAAATACCTAGAATCAATGAAGCAACTATCCAGAAAAGTTCACTAATGACTTAGAAATCGTTTAAAAATTCATTGAATTTGTAATAAATAAATTAGTGATTAAAAATGAATTCATGGGGATTGGCAGTGTTTCGTAAATTGATTTGCACGAAATTTGAACAATTTGTTGACAAAAAACGTTTTTCAATTCAATTCATGGAATATAATCAATAAATTGTTATTTTATAATCAATCAACTATTCATTGCAGGAAGTTATGTTGAAATAAATCAAGTTTTTTCCATTGAATCGGCTGAAAATTATACGAAAATGTCACAGAATCATCAGATTTATTAATTCAATAACAACTGATGATTGTTTAAACAAATCTATTTAACAAATGTACTGTCTGGCTATTTTTAGAGGAAAAAACATGGGTTTTTCAACGTAATAAAGTGTAAATAACTAATTTCTAAACTTTTAGGGGGCTTATATGACAATCAATAATTTTAATTGTTAACAACAATTCTTTAAACAAATTGTTATCGTCTTATGCATTTTTTAGAAAAAAATTGCTTTACTTAAGGATATTAGCAGAATGTTATTTAGTAATGGCTCTGTGCTATCGGTCAATAACAACTGATACTTTTTAAAACAAAATTAATTAACAAATGCATTTTTCGGCTATTTCTGAAGGTAAAAAATTGGGTTTTCCAGCGTAAACAAATGTTCACGGTTACGTTAATTTTAAATATCCCCAAGAAACACGTAATTTTTTGTTTACAAATATATGAAAAAACAAAAATTTGCCTATATAATTATTAATGACAATGACAATAGTGGATCGTTACCGTGGTTTCTGAGAAAAGTTTAAAAATTAGTTATTGAAAGTTGGTTACGATGCAAAAACCAAGTTTTCACACTTAGAAATAGACGAAAAATTCATTTATTATTTCATTTTGTTTTAAAAAATTTCAATGTTATCGACCGATGGCACAGAGCCATTACTAAATAAGAGTGCTAATACTCTAAAGAAACGCAATTTTTTTCCTAAAGAAATGCATAAGATGATAAAAATTTGTCTAAACAATTGTTGTTAACAATGAAAATTGTTGATTGTCATATAGGCTTTCTAAAAGTTCAGAAATGAGTTACTTACACTTCATTACGTTGAAAAAATGAAGTTTTCACCTCTAAAAATAGCCAGACAGTGTATTTGTTAATTACATTTGCTTAAACAATCATCAGTTGTTATTGGATGAATAAACCTGATCACTTTGTGACATTTTCGTATAGTTTTTGGCCGATCCAATGGAAAAAACTTGATTTATTTCAACATAACTACCCGCTATGGATAATTTTATTTAAAATTTGTTTATAAAATAACAATTTATTTATTATATTTCATAAATTCAATTAAAAAAATATGTTTGTCTACAAATTGTTCAAATTTAGTGCAAATAAATTCACAAATCACTGCCAATCCCCATGAATCCATTTTCACTCACCTATTTGTTTATAAAAAATTTAATAAATGTTCAAACAATTGCTAAGCTTTAAGAAAACTTTTCCGGATAACTGCTTTATCAATTCTAGGTATTTTGGATTGAATCCAAGTATTTTTTTAAAACCAGTACACTTCTAAAGAAAAAAAATGTCCATCTTTGTTATTAAATAACAAATTTAAAAAAAAAATTTTTTTAATCGGCCTTGACCGATATATGGAGAGTTTTAATTAAATTATATATATATATATATATATATATATATATAATATAATTATATAAATTATAAAATAATTAATTTTCGGGCGATGGTCAATTCTGCCCTGGATATCTACGAACGGTTCCCCCACTACACGGCTTCCCATCACTCAGCCGAACTGCTGCCGTCGATCCTGGTCAGCGGGAGTCCTTTGTACCTAACGAGGACGAAAATGCAGAATATAAAATTTTTTCAATTTAGCACTGTGTAATTTATAAATGTCATATTCAAAATCTGCGTATTATAACGATTTCAACAATATGTTATTTTACTTAAAAACTTGAAAATTGAAGAATAAGTGTTCAAATTATGAAAAATTTTATGGAAAATTGTTCAGAATATTTCACTCAAATCCACTGCAGTAGCTTTCATTTATTGGTGCAATATTTTACCTAACTTGGGAAATTCCGGAAGCTCAAAGGCCACATTTAAAAACGTATTAACTAACATCATAAATTTAATTTATTTCTCAAACAATGGCATTTTTTAAAATTATTCCTAAATATTTTTGCACTCCCAGTCCAAAAGAATCAATAGTGTCATCCCTAGTTCAATTTGGAAAACTCATTAACAAACATCATACATTTTTTTTACTGCTCAAACAGTTTGTTTATGAAAGTTAATTAAAAATACTATTTCAATACATAAAAAGCAGAATATGGAGACAATCTCAAAAATGTCGTTTTTTAAATCTAACTTCAGAAATTTTGAACAGAGAGACCCAAAATGTTTAATAATAATTCAACATTGAAGAATCAATCAAAAAATGTATAAATTTTTTAAATTATATAATTTTAGGCAATTTTAAGCTAGAAAAATTAATTCACATCGAAATTTGTTCTGAAATCGTTTTTAATATTCGCTTAAAAATTTGTTTTAAAACATTATTAAAAAATTTTCCAGGAATCTAATGCAAATTTTTTTATTTATTATCTTGAAACTTGAATTTTTCCTACAATTTTTTGAAAATCTGGCAAAATAAAAAAAAATGCTTCAAAACGTTCCAGATTCTATTTTGAAATTTTAAAAAAATATTTTTACAAATTCATTATTAGTTTTCCTAGGAATTTTATTAACAAATTTTTATCCTTTTAAAACCTGTCAAAATGCTTAGAAAGCTTTCAAATGTTGTGTTCAGAATTTTCAAAAATGTACGTTTTGTTTTGAAATCTTTTCAAGTTTTAAATTATTTTGGAATCTTTTCCAAATTTCTAAATATATCTGAAACTTACTCGAATTTTTTCCAAATTAATAATTCACTAAACATTTTTTCAGTTTTTAATGAAAATCACTTTTTTTTTAAATTAATTATTTTTGACCGAAAATTCAACTATTCCATGTTTGGTTGAAAATTTCTTAATTTTAAATAGTTTTGTGATAATTCAATTATTTTGTTACAAATTAATCTTTTTGGGTAGAAAATTAATCTTTTCGGTTGAAAATTCAAGTGTTTAGTTAAAATTGGTTTGTTTCTTAAAAATAAATTTTGTTGGTTGAAGACTCATTATTTTAGTAAAAAATTCATTTCTTTGGTTGAAATTTTTACCGTTCTGTTGAAAATTCGTTTTTATTCAGTTAAAAATAATTTTTTCAACTGCAAATGTAACTATTCAATTTTTGCTTGATAAATTATCTTTTTCAGTTGAAAATTCAATTATTTTGGTAGAAAATTTATATTTTTGTGTTGAAAATTAGACTCTTTTGTTCAAAATTCATATCTTTGGGTTGAAAACTAAACTATTTTGCCATAAATTCGTCTTTTTGGACTGAAAATTTAACATTTTGGCTGAGATTTTTTTTCTTTATTGACTGCAAAATCTTTCTTGTTTAAAAATTCAACTCTACTATTACTAGAACTATTACTACTACTACTACTACTACTACTACTACTACTACTACTACTAGAAAATTCCTTTTTCTTTGTTTTGAAAGTTGGGTTTGGAAATTTTTGAAATGAAGAATAATTATTTTCAAAATTGGCCGAATTCAGTTTAAAAATTCTTTTCGAACTTGAGCAAATACAATTTAGTGTTTTGGTAATGTTCAAAATTTCTAAAGTTAGATTCAAAAAACAACACTTTTGAGATTGACTCCACGAAAATCCTTTATATTCTGCTTTTTATGTGTAAAAATAGTGTTTTTAATTAACTTTCGTAAACAAATTGGTTAGGCAGTAAAAAAAATGTATGATATTTGTTAATGAGTTTCCAAATTAAGCTAGGAATGACACTATTCATACTTTTGGACTGGGAGTGGAAAATTATTTAAGGATAATTTTGAGAAATAAACTAAATTTATTATGTTCGTTAATAAGTTTTCAACTGTGGCAAAATTTCAGCCAACCAATAAATTAAAGCTACTGCAGTGGATTTGATAAAAATACTATAAAAAAATATAAAAATACATCGTGGGTGTGGTGAGCCCACACTTGTAGTTATTTACTACAAGTTATCAACCTAGAAACACTACCCGAATCGGGTAGTGTCACGCCTACCCCGAAAGGGAAATGGCTTAATGGTATACTGAAAAATTGGTTCATAAAATTTCACATAAACTTGAACATTTCTTCTTTAATTTTCAACTTTTTAAGTAAAATAACATATCGTTAGAATCGTTATAATTGGCAGATTATGAATATTATATTTATGAATTACCAAGTGTTAATTTGAAAAAATGTTATATTCCGCATTCTAGTCCTCATTAGGTACAAAGAACACCCGCTGACCAGGCTCGACGACAGCAGTTTGGCTGAGTGAGGGGAAGCCGTGTAGCGGGGGAACCGTTCGCAGGTCCCATGGCGGAATTGTCATCTGCCCAATATATTTGTCTCCTTTAATTTATAGTTTTAAGTAACTGCTAGTAATATAAGTGCCCCAATATAAAGCACAATTAGCTGGAAAATTTATCATCACTTTTCTGGGAACTAAATAAGTATACTCTTTCTTGTCGGTTGAGCTTAACCACTGTCCCTTGTAATTTAAACTATTTGTACTTAGGACCATAATTTTATGGGTCATTTCTATAGGACAGGTATCCTCTCAGACAATGACGTTTAAACTTTAAAGCTGGCTCTTTTCGACTCGTATTCTAAGAAGCTAAATTGCAACTTAACGTTCTCATGGGCGGGGCAAACAGCATGTATGCCGTGGAGAACTCCATACCTGCAGCAAATACAGGTGTGGAATTCCATACCTCAAAAACTGGCTAGAAAGATGACGATTTTTCGCCTAATCAAAATATATAGTTTTTAATTGTCAGGAAGATTTTTTCATTGGCATTAGGGTCGGTGAAATTTATCTTTGTCCTGCGATTAATTCTTTAAACATTTTTTGAAAATAAAAATTAGATTCTTTATGTTTCGCCTCGGACTATAAAAATCTTAAAAAATTTTTATTTTCAAACAATTCTTTTAAAGAATTATTTGCAAAACAAATACCAATATTACCGACCCTAATGCCAATTAAAAAATCTTCTGTACAATTATGATACTTTGGTCAATTAAAAACGATATCTTTCGAAAAATCGGTAAAGATGTCATCTTTTTTTTTTTTTTTAATTGGACTTAACTATTAATTCAAATATATTTCATATATTCTAAAGTTTTATAAATGTTGCAGAATATGTGCCCTTGAAGAAGGGTGGATCCAGAGAGGGACGATCGGGGCAGCCCCCCCCCCCCCCCGACACAGTTTGGGGGAAACAAATTTAAATTTTGAAATTTGTATATCAGCTACAAATAGTACTTAAGGCCTCTTAATTTCCTTGAAATATTTGAGCCCCTTAATTATCAGACCATATTTTTTTTTTTTTTTTTTGCAATTTTCAACCACGTACACCCCCTTTGGTAGGGTCCGTAGGTTTTTACCCCCCACCCCCTATCTAACGCAATTTTTGCAGACTCATTTTTTTTGGTGCATGTATTTGGGGGTCATCCAAAACTAATTTAAGACGATTTGGAAGGGTGGGGGTGGGGGAAATTTTCTTATGTTTTTATTTTTATTTTTTTTTAATTTTAGTTTTTTTAATTTTCTTTTTCTGTTATGAATTAAGAAAGTGGTTAAACTTGCAAAGAAACAGTTGCAAATTTTCAAGCAAAAATATAAATGCACAACATAAAATGTAATAGTTGATATTTTGAACTAGGAAAGATTTTTATTTTAAATCAAACACAGTTAAATTGAAACAAAAAAGACAAATTTTGAAAAAAATACTTGAATCCTCAACACAAAAAGATTTTTCAGTCAATAAAGAAAAAAATGCATACAAAATGTGGAAAATTCAAGTTTTTTTAACAACAAAATTTCTGTTCAAAAAGACGAATTCTTAACAAAATACGTAAATTTTCGACGAAGTAGTTGAATTTTCAGTCTAAACTAAATAAGATCACTGTTTAACCATCAATAGAATAGTTAAATTTTAATTAAAAAACAATAATTTTCAATTAAGAAAATATAATTGTTTACAAAACAGTCGAATTTTCAACCAAAAGATTGAATTTTCTACCAAATTGTTGGATTTTCATGACAAAAAGGCGAATTTTCTACGAAAAAGTTGAATTTTCAACCAAACAGTTGGATTTTTAACTAAAATTATGAATTTTTAACCAAAATAATTAGTGTTCAATAATGAAGTTCAACTTTCAAAAATTTAGTATAATTTTCAATCGAACAGATCATTTTTTTTCTAAAATTATGAATTTTCAACCAAAAAAACTAATTTAAAAAAAAAGGTACTTCAGATTTCAACGAAGAAATTGAATTTTCAACAGAGAGAGAGATGAATTTTTAATAAAAAATATTATTGTTGATATTTTAACAAAAATTATTTCAAGTTTGAATAAAACACAGTTGAATTTAAGCGAAAAATACGAATTTTCAACAAAATAGTTGAATTTTTTGTCTAAAAACGATGACTTTTTAACCAAAAATGGAACTGTTCAATTTTCATTGAAAA
Source organism: Andricus curvator (assembly GCA_932195095.1). Classification (NCBI taxonomy): domain Eukaryota; kingdom Metazoa; phylum Arthropoda; class Insecta; order Hymenoptera; family Cynipidae; genus Andricus; species Andricus curvator. The sequence goes on from CAKNYM010052825.1 coordinate 395,892, forward strand.
ACAATAATTTTTAATTTAGAAAATAACATTTTTTACAAAACAGTCGTATTGTCAACCAGAAGATTGAATTTTCTACCAAATTGTTGAATTTTCATGACAGAAAGGTGAATTTTCTATAAAAAAGTTGAATTTTCAACAAAAAGGTTAATTTCCAACCAAACAGTTGGATTTTCAACTAAAATTATGAATTTTTGACCAAAAAAATGAATGTTTGATAATGCAGTTCAACTTTCAAAAATTTAGTTCAGTTTTCAACCAAGGAGATCATTTTTTTTCTAAAATTATGAATCTTCAACCAAAAAAACTAATTAAAAAAAGTACTTTAGCTTTCAACGAAGGAGTTGAATTTTCAACCTAAAGAGATGAATTTTCAATACAAAATATTATTGTTGATATTTTAACAAAAAATATTTCAAGTTTAAATAAAACATACTCGAATTTAAGCGAAAAATACGAATTTTCAACAAAATAGTTGAATTTTTAGTCTAAAAACGATGACTTCTTAACCAAAAATGGAACTGTTCCATTTTCATTGGGAAAAATTTTTTTTATTTAAAAAAAGCGGATTTTTCACAAGACAGTAGAATTTTCGAATAAATAGTTAAATTTTCTACCAAATGTTGAACTTTCGTAGCAAAAAGATGAATTTTCTATAAGACAGTTGAATTTTCAACAAAAAAGTTAATTTTCAACCAAAGAGTTGAATTTTCAACTAAAATTATAAAACTTCCATAAAAAAAAGAATTTTTAACGTAGTAGTACAGCTTTTAACAAAGTGGTTTAACTTTCAACCAAAGAGATGCATTTTTTACTAAAATTATGAATCTTCAGCCAAAAAAAATGAATTTTTAAGAAAGTATTTCAAGTTTCAACCAAGGAATTGAATTTTCAACCTAAAAAGATTAATTTTCTAAAAAAAATATAATATTTGATATTTTAACAAAAAATATTTTAATTATAAGTAAAACATAGTTGAATTTAAGCAGAAAGACGAATTTTCGGCAAAATAGTTGAATTTTTAGTCTAAAAAAGAATACGTCTTAACCAAGAATGGAACTTTCAACCCGTAAATATGAATTTATAACCAAACAAATTGAATTTTCGACTGTTTTTGACCAAAAAGTTGAATTTTCTACCAAATTGTAAAATTTTCAAGACAAAAAGATTAATTTTCTACAAAACAGTTGAATTTTCAACCCGAAGATATTAATTATAAAAAAAGGTTAATTTTTAACCAAACAGTTCAATTTTCAAATAATATTATGAATCTACAATCAAAAAAATGAATTTTTAATAAAGTAGTTAAATTTTCAACCAAGTAGTTGAATTTCCAGCCTAAAAAGATTATTTAAAACAAAAAATTGTACCAAATGGAAAACAGTTATAGATAAATCATTGCCCTTCATCCCTCCTGCTTCGGCCCCAAATATGCATGTGCTTTCAGGTTCTTTTATAAAAGTGAACTCTATAATTTAAATATATAATTAAAGTCGAATTTATCGCCTTATTGTATTCAATTTGAAAAGTTATTTCAAATCATAGGAAAAATTGCGAGGAAAATTGGGTTATTTAGACCCATGTGCCGCAAGCTTTTCTTTTAGTCCGATTTTATACAGAGAAAGCTCAAATTAAAGCTTCTGACATGTAGAATTGAGATAAAAAATAAAATTAGCTATTTTAATTTTTTTTTATATCAGTAGGTAAGAAAAGAAAAATAGGAAAATTCGGTTCGTTGAAGAAAATTCACAATCCCCACCTCCGAAATATTTTCTGAATCCGCCCTTGTCCTTGAATGTACCCCTACTTTGGGGTAAAACCCATTTTAGGACAACAATGCATCATAAAAATATATTTATGGCAAGGGATGGATTATAATATTATAAGATTTGGAATTCCCCGACTTTCTCGTTAACTGATTATGGTACAGTTTATGGCGTCTACCTCTGATTATTGAAACAGGTGATTGTCGGAATCTTAAAGATTCTCAGGCACTGGCCACCAGCGGGATAATTGTCTATAGAACAATGGTCGGTAACATTTTTGTAGAAGAATGTTGTCAATCAGCATGTAAAAATTGCATTATTTAAAAAAAATTTAATTTTACAATTATTAATTTGAGAATTAGGCATTATGAGTCAGCGAGCTTTTTCAATTTCCGGCATATGTCATTTGTTTTGAAAAGTTTAAAATGTGATACGTTTTATTTAAGTACCTCAGGAATTGTCGGTACGACCAGCGCGAGTGGTATTGAAAATCACTGCTGACTTTGAAAGAGGATTACTCATGCAAAAAAGAAGCGATAAACTTTTTTAAATAACCGTTCGGAAGCTTATTAAATTCAGCGTCGTCTGACCACTAAAAGAAATATTTTTGACTTTTTGAAGAAAATAAATCACGTAAGAAGTTTTAAGAAAAATGCAAGAATTTCTTGAATTTTGTACCTCGACTTATACTTCTGACAAAACGTAGGACAGTTGTAGCAAAAATGTGAAATTTATAACACGTAGTCTTTAAAGTCTTATCTTTAATTTGAGCTAATAAAAGTTGAAAAATCTTCACGGATTCTCGAGATGCGACTGAAAATGAGTAAGTGTGTGTGCGCCGAATTTCAACCTGGCCGACAACGGTGACCGCCGACTGAAACTCGACGCACTCTTGGACATTTTTAATCATATCTTGAGAAACCGTTTCTAGTTTTTAAGTTATATTAGCTTAAATTGAAGATAGGATTTCAAAGATTAAGTATTGTTAATTTTAGTTATTTTCCATAAGCTTTTTAAGTCACAGCACGAGTTGAAGTTAAGGAACAAAATCTGAGAAATTCTCGGCGATCACCGCTCTTGTGGCAAACAGCGGTAATCGCCAACTGAAACTTGAAATTTGAGACTTCGACATTTTCAGTCATATCTCGAGAACCCGTGGAGATTTTTTAAGTTTAATTGATTTAAATTAAACATAAGACTTCAAAGACTGCGTGGTATGAATTTCAGATTTTTGCTAGAACTTTCCTAAGTTTTGCCAGAAGTTGAAGTTGACGTACAAAATTCGAGAAATTCTTGCATTTTTTTCTAAACTTCTCACGTAGTCTATTCTCCTAAAAAAAGTAAAAAATATCTCCTTTAAATGTCACTCAACACGAAATTCAATAAGCTTTCTAACGGTTTCTTTTTTTTTCAAATTTCCAGTGATTTTTTATTTTTAATACTACTTGTGCTTGTCGTATCGACAATTTCCTATGGTAGTGTAACAATATTTATTCCTTGTCAAATTTTAAACTTTTTCAGAAAAATTGTCGGGAAGGTTCGGTCAGCTGGCGAATGTCAGTAGCTGGAACAGAAAATATAATTTTATGGCAATAAATATATGTGGAGTTCATTATGTGGGCCATAAAACCCTTTTATTTCGAGTAGCGGATTTTAAAAGAGGGTAAAAGTTATATTTGCCCAACAGTAGTAAGCTCTCCATATTTTAGTTTAATTGCATAATATTTGCTGCCCTGCTAATGGATTCGAAAATTCAAATTTTGGAAAATTACACAAAAAAATTCCTATGGGCCAAAATATTATGTTGAATTTGTTGTTGCTACAGTTTTTTTTCAGTGAATAATAATATAACATTATGAATTGAAAAACAAAAGTTGTGCTTTTGATTGTGTTCACTCCACATTTTTTTGAAAAAATTTAAGCATATGCTTGAAATTTCTTCTTCAGTGTTTCTTTGATGACAGCTGAAGATATTTCAAGCATATTTTAAACTTTTTTCATAAAAATGTGCCGTTAGTTTCGGTAGGATTTTCTAAGCCCTTTCTAATGATTATAAAAATTTTTTCAATAAATATTTGAGCTATAAAAATGAAAGTCAAAAACAAATTTGACTTTTTTGGGAAAACGGTATTTTTGTATTTTTCATCTCAGAAGAAAGCTTAGGTTTTTTCAATCCATTTTCATGGGTCGTAATCATTTTTCGAAAAAAGAAATATTTGGCATCAAAAAAATGTAAGTCAAAAATCAATTTAAGTTTCTTTCATGGAAGGATACTTTCTTTGATTTTTCGAACTTAATTTTTTCTTTTTCAAAATATTCATTTAGAACAACAGCGCGCGTACCCAAGCGTCATTGAGTATACCGGTGCACTTAAAATTATTTTTCGTAACAACAATTAAAATTGTACTTTTTGATCTCAAGGCTCTTAAAGGAAACGACAAAACCTTTATTTCTAACGCAAACAAATTTAAAAGTGTCCTTCAATGAAAAAAGTCAACTTTACTTTTGACCTTCATTTTTAATCGTCAAATATTTATGTTTCCAGAAAATGATTACGACCAAGGAAAAGGGCGTGATAACCCCTTTCGAATCTGTATTAGACAAACAAATTTTTATTGCTGTAAAAAAAGTTAAAAATCACCAAAGCAAATAATATATTTTCAAAAACCACACATATCTTATTTTTAGTTGTGTGAAAAATAATTCGACTCGACTCAGAACCGACATCTGGACGTGAATCATGAGTCAAATTTTTTGAAACCTTCATAAGCTGTGATTGAATCGAAAAAATCTGAATCGACCCAGTGTGTAAGTCATGAGTCGAATTTTTCGACACCGACTAATCTCAATAAACAATGCCTTATTTTGTTCTTTAAAACACTCTTTATAATTTGACTCATTGCATTTTGTTAGAAATAATTGGTTTATTCAAAAAATTCCAATCCAATTGTTTTTATGAAAATTAATAGGGTACCATTAAACAAAATCAGTCATTATTTATTAAGATTAAATAAAACTTTTATATATTGAAAAGGATTGTTGCATGATTTTTAATAATAGAATTTTTTAATAACATATAATCTGCTCTTGAGACATGTGAATAAAAAATTAGGCTTAAATACTTTATATCTAATCAAATTAGGAATAAATAATATGTATCTATAATCTATATTGTTTATTTACTATTTTCCCATAAATTTATGTCTACTTGCATATTCAGATGGATTATGAAAAAATTAACGAAATATAAAAACAAAGCTGTACCTTGTGAACAAATTAAAATTAATTAATTCTTTTCAAGGCAGCTTGTAGCACAATCAAAAATATTTCAAATTCTATAAAGAAATTGGGAAAAAACTAAAATGGCGTACATTTTTCAAGAAAGACAAAAAGTGAATTTTCTCAGAAAATACATCTTTGATCTTTTTCTTAATTTTCTTTTAGATTCATAATGATTAATGATCTATCGCTTTTTCAAGCATTTTTAGTTTTATGTTTTTTAGAAGCTAAAATCTTATGTTTATCTACAAAATATGCAATTACAAGATTGAGAAATATCATATCTTCTAGATTTTAAATTAAAAAATTGATGAAATTATGGTTTTCTATTCTTTTTTGATTAATTTCACTTCTTTACGTTTGCCTTTACCTTTGCCTTTACCTTTTTTGTTAAAAAATTTCGGAATTTTCAGACAAAATGTACCAGAAAATTCCATTATTTTGAAATCAAAATTATGAAATTTGCAGCTGAATTTTCCAAAAATTATTTTATTACTAGAACAATTTAGAAATGCCCAACTCACGAAATTATTTAATTTTCAAACTCCCTTAATTTAAAACCCAAATTTCTGAAATGAGTAAATTACCGAAATGGTTCAATTCCCGAAATCCCAAATGACCGGAATTTCACATTTGAAAAAATTCTCTTTAATATTTTTATCAGTTAAAATAATGTTTTGTTTTACAAACATAAGTGCATGGTTTGAAAATGTTAGAAGTTTTTAAAATTTTAAATCTATGCAGTATGCTTGATATAAAATAAAATATTGTTCCAACAGATGAAAAGTATTATATTTAAATACTTCTTTGTTAGGAATTAAAAATTTTGGTAATTAGAAATGTCGGGAATTCACTAATTTCTTTAAGTTGAAATTTCAGGATTTTCGAAAATTCTGGTTTTAACCTTAATAGATCCATTTAATTATGATAGATGTATTGACTTAGTTCAGTAACTTTTGAAAAGCAAAATTAATAAATTCAATTCCAATTCGACTCAAGCTTTCTTTTGAAATAAAAAATGAAAAAAATGTTGTTTTTTTTCTAAAAAAAAGTTCAATTTGTCATTATTTAAGGTTAAATATGTTTTCCAAAAATGCTTATCATCAATTTCAAAGGAGTAAAAAACCTGAACTGGACAACAGGCGATATGTATTTTTCAAAATTAAGAGAAAAAATTTTGTAAAGTCATGAGTTCGAAATTAACGAAATGGATTTTTATTGTGGGCCAAAAAATTGTTTTGACATATAAAATTTTCAATGAAATTTGTAATTATTTATAACAGTTCGACAAAAATACCTTTCACACTTTTATGATATCTTGCGTCTTTCGGGAGAAATTTGAAAATTCAATTTAAAAAAAGTCAACGTAATTTAATGGTATACAACGTAACAACAAAAATATTTCTTGGTCCGCATACAAATTACAAAATATGTTTTTTTTTTTTATATAAGCACACATATTTCAACAATACTAGAAAAATAGCGTTTTCCATAAAATCTCCTTTTCATGTTTTCAAAATCTAGCCAGAAAACTAAAGTGGATTTGATAGAAAATCCTATTTTTTCATTTTGTAACATATTTTTCAAAAATTTGTTTTCGAAAAATTTAGTTTTAGAATTCTTCTCACGAAAGATGCAAGATATCATGAAAGAGTGAGATGTCTTTTTCTTAGAACTTCCTGAAATAAGCGAACTTTTTCCTTTAAATTTTTGGTATCTGTTGTTTCAAAAAAATTCTCGTCTGACCTACATACAACCCACAGGAGATCTTCCTCATAGAAATACAATAAAGAAATTGGAAAATATAAAATGTGGGGTTTTTGAGAAAAATTGCTTTTTATATTCTCATTCAATTCACCGTAATTTTAATTTTTAATTCCAAAATTTGTTTAGTTTATTTCAAAAGGGAAGCGGTAAATATTCGCCGAATCTGGAAAGAAAACTACAAAATCTGAATAACACTACTGTCGGAAATTGTTGGTACGTCCAGCGCGAGTACTATTAAAAGGCACTGTTGTTTTTGAAACGTAATTACTCGTTTAAAAAAGGAGCGAGAAACTGTTTTTAAAAACTCATTAGATAGCTTAATAAACTCCGCATCGAATGACCTCTAATAGAGATATGTTTAACCCTTTGAAGAGAATAAAGCACGTGAGAAGTTCAAAAAAAAAACAAGAGTTTCTTGAATTTTGTACCTCGACTTCAACTTGTGGCCTGACAGTTGTAGAAAAACATCTTAAGTTTATACCACACAGTCCTTGAAGTCTTATCTTCAATTTGAGCCAATAAAACTTAAAAAATCTTTACTTGTTCTCGAGATATGACGAAAAATGTCCATGTCTCAAACGTCAAGTTTCAGTCGGCAATTACCGCTGTTGGCTGCGAGAGCGGTGATCGCCGAGAACCTCTCAGATTTTCTTTTTCAACTTCAACTCGTGCTCAAAAATCTGAAATTGGCAGAATGTAGTCTCTGAAATCGAGTCGAGTTTCAGTCGGCGGTCACCGCTGTCGACCAGTGCTGAAACTCGGCGCAGACACGCGTAGACATTTTTTGTTGTATCTCGAGAACCCTAAAAGATTTTTGAAGTTTTATTGACTTAAATTAAATATTAGATTTGAAAGACTATGTGGTATGCATTTGAGATTTTTTCTACAAGTTTCATAGGTCATGCCACAAGTTAAAGTCGAGTTATAACATTCGAGAAATTCTTGCATTTTTTTAAACTACTTACGTGGTATATTCTCCTCAAAAGATGATAAATATCTCTATTATGATTTATTAGACGTGGAATTTCATAAGCTTTTCAAGGGTTTTTTAAACAAGTTTCTCGCTCCTTTTTTTAAGGAGTAATCATGTTTTAAAGTCAGCAGTGATATTTAATTCTACTCGCGCTGGTCGTACCGACAATTCCGACGGTAGTGTAGGTCAAAAGTTACAGATGTGTAATGAACAAATTAATTTTTTTTTTCAATTAAAAAATTCAAAAACATTCTCATAACTTCGCAGAAAAATTTGGTTTCTCAATTTATTTTGTTTCTCAATTTGAATCACGAATTATGGCCGCATAAGTAGTTTAGATCATGTTCACTTTTTACCGTTTTCATATTTTTGTAAGTGTAAATGATTATATTTGACATTTTAAAATTTTTAATTCGAGTTTTGGAATTACATTTCTGAAATAAATAAATGTATTTTCTCGATTGTTCTTCGATCCTTACGTTCGCTCATTTTCGGCCACTTACGCTACGTAAACGGAAGTTTCCTACCTGCATTTTATTAAAGAAAAGGTTCAAAGCGTCCAAGGGACGCCTATTACTTATCACAACCTATGTATTCCAACCAACTGTGTATTGTGAGAATGGTGTTATTGTATGCAAATTACAACCGCCAACGAAATTTCCCTAAGCTCTCTGTAGATTTATGATACCTATTAGTGAATTTAAAGGAAAACTCAAGTATGCTAGGTCTATAAAACTAAATTGCACATTACTAATTGCCTAAATGATAAATTCAAATTCATATTACAAAATTTTGGAAGTCAAAAATTATACTATGCAGAAAAGTAGCATGACTCAGCGGCGCGGGCGTAGCCAGGAGGTGCTGGGGGCTAAGCCCCCCTAAAAAATTTTAAACCCTGTATACTAGACTGAACATAAAAAAAAAAGATTTTTTTGTTGCTTTTACACTTTCCTATTTTCTTTCATTTGGTTTAAAAATAAATTTTCAATTTGTTATAATTTAAAAAAATGCGTAACTCGTAGTCGAAGGCCTTTAAACGCTCTTTTGGGTGGGGGTGAGAGGTGTGGTCAATGATTTTTTAATGCTGTCTTACTTGTGGGAGGGGGGAGGGTACGTGGTAAAAATAATTTCTTAGGTAACATATTTTCAAGTCTGTAAATCAGTAACAAAAATTAACAATTTGGTAGTCTTTTTTTATATAAATAAACTGTTCTAAAATAAGAAATTTAATCTTTTTTTGGTTGAAATATCAACTATTACATTTTTTGTTGAAAATTCATATTTTCGTTGAAAATTAATTTTTTCATATTTAAATTTGGTTACTATTAGTAACTATTTGGTTGGAAATGTATGTATTTTGTTAAAAATTCGTCTGTTTGGTAGAAAATTATTCTTCTAGGGTGAAAATTTAACTGTTTGTTTGATAATTTATGTATTTTGTTCAAAATAATTTGTTCTTAGAAAATCAACTTTTTTATAATAATGCAACTGTTTGGTTGAAAATTAAACTGTTTTTTATTTAAATTTAAAAAAGTTTTTTGTTGAAATATTAACTATTACATTTTTCGTTGTAAATTCATATTTTTAGGTTGAAAATTCAACTTTTTGTTTGGAAATTGACCCATTTTTTAAACTAATATTTTTTGGTTGAAAATTCAACTGTTTTGTAGAAAACTCGGCTTTTTGCCTGGAAAATAAAAAATTTAGTGAAAAATTTTTTTTCTTCAAATAATAGTTTGTAATAAAACTTTAACTGTCGCAATTTTGGTTAACAAATTATCTTTTTTATTTTAAAAATTCAACTATTTGGTTGCAAATTTATGTAATTTGTTGAAAATTTGTCTTTTGGTAGCCACTTAATCTTTTTAATTAATTTCTGATGTTAAATTTTTGCAGATTACTGGAAAAATAATTTTCTGGAAAAACAAGAAAAAATCTTCCAGGGCCCGAATTTGAACCGGGAAAGTTTCTCGTTTCTCCTATATACACAGGATGACGCGGGTCTGCATGTTATATTATTTTAAAATTTAATTATTTAAAAAAGAAAATTATTTTACCAGTAATCGGCAAAAATTTAACATCAGAAATTAATTAACTAATTATCCTGGTCGACACAATAACATCAATACTTTAACTTAATCTTTTTTTTTAATTCAACTACTCAGTTAAAAATGTATTTATTTCGTTGAAAATTTGTCTTTTTTTTGCAGAAAATTTATCTTATTGGTTGAAAATTTCTTTTTTCTATTTAAAAATTCATCTCTTTTGTTAGAAATTTCACCTTTCTTGGTTAAAAATGCAACTGTTTTGTTGGAAATGAATCTGTTTTGGTTGAGGATGCAACTATTTTGTTAAAAATACATGTTTTTGGTTTGATTAAACTTTTTTTCATTCAAAATGAAAATCTTACTTTGTTTAAAATTTAAATTTTTGAAACATGGAAGAAGTATTCTCTGGAAAACCCCATCACCTTTCTTATTCTTTCCAATTTTTTTTTTAAGTTTCTGCTAACAGAAGAAAGGCATCCTATCAGCTTTATGAGGGCTAAACCATTATTGAGGCCGGGAGAATTTTTTTTCCTAGAAATATAATTATTGAATTTTTCTTGCTAACGATGCAAGATATTGCAAAAGAGCGATAGGAGTTTTTCATACAACCTTTTTAGAAAATTCACAAAATTGGAAAAAAATATAAGTGTAGGTTTTTTGAGAAAACTGACTTTAAATATTTTCACAAAAACCATCGCCATTTTGTCAAATGTTATAGATAACAACATATTTCGTCGAACCTGAAATTTCCTCAGTTTGAACCAAATAAGTATTTCATCATTTTGCTTTTTTGGATAAAAGTTTATTTGCTAATTTAGGTATTTTTGGATTAAATTTTTTTATAATATTGGATCGTTTTAAACGCCACAAAAAAATATTTTTTTTTTTAAGTAAAATAATTAAATATTTCTTTGGTTCAAGCTGAAAAAAATATCAAATTCGAAATATCCAACTTTTTCAAAAAAAAGTGTGTAACTCAATTTGAACAAAAACATGTTTTTGCACAAATTAGAAAAATTATAAATTAGTCAGAAATTCTTTATTGAAATTTCTAATTTTTTGTTATTGTTCACTAGGAAAAACTGTTCATATATATTTTAATTTCTTACTAAAAAAAGGAAACCACATTATATGTGTAATTAAAATGTTGATATTTGGAAGTATATTTAATAATCTTCAATTATAAAATAATAATCATGAAATTGATTTTTAAAAAAACTGTTTTGTTACTGTATGGCATCAAAAGCTAGGGACATTTAAAAAGTATATAATATTCTGTAATTTTAATAAGAAAAATAAACCATGTAATAATGTTTAATAATGCCATGTAATTAAAAAAAAATCATTTGTTTTAACACAAGTCTATAATATTGCAAGGTTATTATACTGTCAACTCTTTTTATTTTAAGACATATATATATTATTCTGAAAATTATTTTTAAAACTGTAAATAAATATTTTCATTCAAAAAATTTATATTGCTTTTATTTTCCCAAGAAAAGTCCTGCCTACGCCGCTAGGGTTACTCTATACAAAAGTTTAGTTTTACTCGTTAGCAAAATATCTTAAGAGATTATAAAAATAAGAAATTTTCCTAAAACAAAAATTTTTTATTTTGAAAATTTATGTACTTTTTTTAATTACAATTTTTTACAATTCAAGTTGTAAGAAAAGTTTCCCAAATATTAATAGATTTTTATACACTGGTTCATAAGGAATAAAAAATTTTGAATTCTATTTAAGTCATGATTGTGTTTCTTCAAAACTGCCAAAATATTTCCTTGAACTAAGGAAATATTTTTCGGTCACATTTATTTTGGGTGAATCAAGCGCTTTGTTCTTTGAACTAAAACAATACGCTTTAATTCAAAGATTCTTTTAAACCTTTGGAAATGACTAAAATTTGTTTTTATGCCAAAAAAAATGGTATGAAATTCAACTAGTAAAACTTTGTTCTAAAAGAATGTGCAATTAACTAAATTGAAAAACATTTTTCATACAAAAAATGGTGAATTGTCGTCAGACCATTATTTTATAATCTTTTAGGTATTATTGTTCACTATACTTAAAACTGTAATTACAAAAAATTCATAATAATTTTTTAGCTTACAGGACAAATTGTATGAATATTCAAATTTTTAAATTCATAAGCCAACCAAAAAACATTAACCGATTTCAACTTTTTTTTTCACTTATTTAGGATGCCAAGTCATACTTCTTTTTCGTTGTTCTGCTCAAATCATTCGATAAAATTCAGCATTTACAGTCTGCCCGATTAAACATGTATATTATCCCTTACCGAACAGTATAGAAAAATCTATCCAAGAAAATGAATAAAATAAATACTCATATTCAAATTAAGAAGTATTCAAATAAACAGAATACATATTCTTATACTTCTTTATTTAAACAAGTGCAAATATTACAATGCACAAAATAAGATGATAAGCACCATTTAAATCAGCACCTTTCATCTAAATTGAATTTTTTCAAAGCTGTTTTTATTTAGAAAATATGGTATGACAATAAAAGTTTTTATTTCTATAATAAGTAAAAATGAGTTAATTCGATTTGAAAATAATCATTTTGAAAAAATACTATATGTATACAAATTAATACGAAATAATTACGTTTCAGTGAAACGTAAATGTTACGAAACTCGAGATGCGTAACTATTAGTAAGTAACCTGATGCGTAACTGCACATCGTTGCAATGTTTACAGGGTTGACTATTTAATAGTCGAGAATTTGTTTCTAAAAATATTAATAATAACTGCAAACTACTATTTTTCTTTGCTGATTATGACTCTTATGATCAATCTTTGCATTTACAGTTGAAAAGTTGTCTTTTATATGCGAAAATATAAAAATTATAAATTTGCTTGTAAGTTATTTAAAATAACTCAAATGAATATTATTTCAGTAATTTATTCCTTTATGAATACATGTGTATTAGGGCGATCCATTTTATAAAGCAAAAAATATGATTTTCTATTCTGAACACACAAATAATTTATAGGTCCTCCATTTGAGTTTTGTCTATTTTATTGATTGTTTGTTGTTTTTATTTTCTCAAAGTCTTGAAAATGCATGTATCAAATTTTCATTATTTACGATCATTGTGCATCATTCAATGAAATCTTTTAAACTCATTTTTAACAAAAATAATAATTTTATCTGACTTATTTCGCATTTTTCTATAAGAATTTGACATACAGTGTGCCAATTACAAAATCCAATAATTATATTCAAAAAAGTTACTTATTATCGAAAAATGTGAAACAAGTCATAAGCCTTTTAAGCCTTTTTTTAAGCCTTTCTTAAAAATGAGATTACAAATTTTCACTAAATTATTTGCAATTATTTTAATATGAAAGAGGATACTTTCATATGTATAAAAATGTAAAATAAGCATTTTAAAGATGCTGATAAAATAGAAACAACAAAAAATCAATAATGAAGACAAAACTCACATTTTTTGTTTTCAAACATTTTTTTGACTAAAAACGTACAACTTATGCAAGTGTACGTGTTTAGATACAAAATTCATTTTTTTTTAAATTAAACTATTGTGCAATATTGCTATTAGATTGTAATTTCATTTTGTCAACTTGTTCAGTGATCAAAAATGACATTGCTAAAATGGTTAATTTTAACACTCACATATACAATTATTTCTGATAATTTATTTCGATCATTTAGGTAATGCTTAAAAATCTCAGCCATATATAAAATAATAAAAATATATTTCTACCATGAAATTATTGTTCTATTTTTCTAAATTCTAAAAAATGTTCAATGTGAAAACGTGGAACAAGTTTTTAGAACTTGTTTCAGAAAGGTGAGAGAAGACGAAATGATTTAAAGATTAAAATGTGTAAATTACGTTTCAATTTCGTATACTACGATAGAAATGCTGCTATTAGAAATAAACGGCAATTTTATATATTTACTATTTTATTTATTATTTTATATATTATTTACCATATATATTCAATTTTTCAGTAAAACTGTCATTCATATATGCAAAAATGTGAAGTTATTACATTTTTTTAGCCTATTACTGATAAAAATTCAAAGTTTAATTAGTTACAGAGATAGAAAAACCGTTAAAATTTAAAATCTCTTGAAAATTAATTCTTTCATGCATATTTAAGAAACATTGAAAAAGATCAAAAGTCGAATTTCGAAAACCGTTTCTCAAACGTTTTTATTTTTAAAATCTGCTACTTTGGTTGAATCTTATCTTTGAAGATTCTTTGTTACCCATACTTTTGGGATTTTCCCCTGCGGTGGTCATTAGGGCCAGAGGAAAATGTTATGATGGGAGGTGAGTGGGATTGGTGCTGCACTCCCAAATCTCAGGTAAACAGAGAGGTAAGTACCTCCCACCTCCACGGAAGGGCTTTACAATTCATCCGACTGGTCAATAGGAATGAAGATTTTAGATGTCACCCCCAGTTATCCCTTCCAGATACAATTGACCAGCGTTATTTAAGATCCAAACAAACCAGCAGAGCTATCAGTCACAGCTCAGTGAGTTCTCGAGTCGGTTGTTCATCAAAGTTGGTTGCATCATCAGTTTGATAATTTGATTAGAAGTGTTTTTGTGAATTCTCGTCTGAAAAGTGAAAACCATATCAGATAGCCATATAGGACAACGGGAATAAATGTGTGATTCCACGGTCAGTGTTTAAAATAGGTAAATAAGTCTCAAATGTGTAACTTGTTCATATTATATATTGTTTTGAACAAAATATTTTAGAGCCGCATCCAGTTCAAAACGTATACGATACCTCTGTAGTGCCTTGTACTATGAGAATTGATGCATAGCACCTGGACTACTGAGAAATTGTACTTGTCTTTCACTTCGTACTTCTGTAGATATTTCATATCTACGCTTCATTGGCATTTCATTTGGTATCGTCAAACTACATGACACATCACCAATTGACGCATACATCAAAAACATTTTCGGTCCCTTTGTAGTGTCTACTACTGTGAGAATTGGCGCATAGTACAGACCCTATTGAGGAATCATACTTGTCATGCTCATCGCTTTAGATCAGCTTAATTGTTTATTCTTTTTAATAATTATTGGCAGCACGAAACATTTCCAGTCCCTCTGTAGTGTCTTGTACTGTGAAAATTGGCACATAGTACGGCCCCTACTGAGGAATTGTAAGTGCCAGTCTCATCGTAAGGTGTCAGCTTGATTGGATTCATATTTGTGTTACTTATATTTCCAGACAGATCACAAATTAACACATCCAATACATTTGCGTTTCCTTTGTAGTGTCTTGTACTATGAAAATTGGCACATAGTACGGCCCCTACTGAGGAATCGTACTTGTAATTCTCACCATTACGTATCCAATTGCTGGGATTTTTGTTCTTCCTTTTTCCCTTCATGTTTAGTAAAGTTTTGACGATTTACACGTAGAATAAAACATTTGCGTTTCCTTTGTAGTGTCTCGTACTGTGATAATTGGCACATAGTACGGGTCATACTGGGGAATTGTATGTGTCAGTTTCATCATTTCATCAATTGCAAACATTTCAATTCGTATTTGCAGTTAACACACCTAGCCTGAAACATTTGTGTTTCCTTTGTTGTGTTTTGTACTATGAAAATTGGCACATAGTACGGACCCTACTGAGGAAATGTGCGTGTGAGTTTCATCATTATGATTTCTTTTTATCTTGTGGAAGATTGACAGTTCACCTATCCAGCACAAAACATTTCTGATCCCTTTGTAGTAGCTTGTACTATGAAAATTGGCACATAGTACGGCCCCTACTGAGGAATCATACTTGTTATTCTCATCGTTGTTTCGCCTTAGTTAGATTTTTATTAATTTTCTGTTTATATATCATGGCTGATTATAAAATGGCCCTCTCAGCATGAAACATTTCCGATTCCTTTGTAGTAGTTTGTACTGTGAATATTGGCACATAGTACGGCCCCTACTGAGGAATCGTGCTTGTTCTCTTGGTTATGGTTTCGCTAAATTAGAAGTTTCCTCAATTTATTTTTTTGCCAATTACTGGCAGATCACCAATTGACTCATCCAGCAGAAGACATTTATGATCCCTTTTTAGTGTCTTGTACTATGGAAATTGATGCATAGTACTTGCCCTACTGAGGAATTGTACTTGTCATTTTCATCGCTTTGTATCCGCTAAATTGATAAATGGACTCGTGCATCACGAAACCTTTACGATCCCTTTGTAGTGCCGTGTACTATGAAAATTGATGCATAGTACCTGTCCTACTGAGGAATTGTATTTGTTATTCTCATCAGCATGCAATTACTTAATTGGATGTTTATTGTTCTGTATACATTTTATTTCAGATCGACAACTGGTATACATATTACGAAACATTTGCGTTCCCTCTGTAGTGGCTTGCACTGTGAAAATTGGCACATAGTACGGTCCCTACTGAGGAATTGTACATGTCAGTCTCATCGCT
>CAKNYM010052825.1:412206-438313 GCA_932195095.1 Andricus curvator
CATAGTACGGTCCCT
The DNA here is from genome assembly GCA_932195095.1 of Andricus curvator. Lineage (NCBI taxonomy): Eukaryota > Metazoa > Arthropoda > Insecta > Hymenoptera > Cynipidae > Andricus > Andricus curvator. Next base: position 412,222 of record CAKNYM010052825.1, read on the forward strand.
ACTGAGGAATTGTACATGTCAGTCTCATCGCTGTGTTCAAATAATTACAATTTGATTTGATTTCTTTTTATCTCATTCTCATACATACATAAAGCATTATGATCCCTTTGTAGTGTCTTGTACTATGGAAATTGGTGCATAGTACCTGCTCTACCGAGGAATCCTACTTGTTATTCACATCTTTGTGCCAGCTTAATTGGATGTTTATTTGTTTTTGTTTATATTTTATAGCAGATTGCGAAATCATACGCATCTAGCCCAGATATTTGAATTACCTCTGGAGACAATTGCTGGATCCAGCAAAAAACATTTGCGGTTCCTCTGTGGTGTCTGGTACTATGAAAATTGGCACATAGTACGGCCCCTACTGAGGAATCGTAATTGTAATTCTCACCATTACGTATCCAATTGCTGGGATTTTTGTTCTTCCTTTTTCCCTTCATGTTTAGTAAAGTTTTGACGATTTACACGTAGAATAAAACATTTTCGTTGCCTTTGACCGTTATGTCTAATTAATTCTTTTAACCATATCTAGGATATTAATATTTGTAACAGTTTCATGTTTTTCTATCTATTGTAATTGATTAGAGGTGACGATGGATAGTGATTCTGATTATCTATATATTCTCGCTTTTGACGGATTTTCTTAACTAAATTACTGAGCAAGAAGGAAACGTGAAATTGAATCGAAGAATACGACGCAAATCTTTTGCAAGGTCTTTGTCAGAATTTTAAATTACCTCAATGTAGTGAGATTGACTTCTCGAGTTCCTTCGGTTCACTATTTATCCAAACCTTACTGGTATTTTATTATTGTTGGTTTTCATGCGTTGCTTCTAAATTGTTGAAAAATTATTCTTAAATGAACAATAATTCAAATGTCAATTTGCATAAATTAGAATAGTACGTTCGTACGAAAAATAAGTTAATTAAAATTTTTTGAATAGCCAGCAACTTGTCCGTTCTGGCGTTGATTTATCCTGTATGAAGTATATGCAAAGGATTCTCTTTGAAAGGAAAATTTTGCTACTGTAGAGTGTAGACGTTGCAAACTACAAGAGCGGAACGAATTCCATTGCTAGCTGAACAATGTAATTTTCTTGTAAAGAATTGGAAAACGACACGTCTAGCGTTGGAAGATGAAACGAAAGTGCATCCTACTCAGCGTTGCAATTCACCAGGAATTAAAAAAAAATACGAGAAAATGCAGCCGGTCCTTAATTAAATTAAATTACGCTTCTATCTATCTGCGTTGTAATTAGTTTACAGAAGGAAAGATAAATGACCACAATGTGTCATTTCAAAGATCAAAGGTGAAAATACATTACTGTCAACTGAAACCGTAAGTGATTATTATAACTATCTCATAGAAAAGTTCTATGAGAGATTTTTCGAGAGTTTATTAAATATTTCCTTGTTTAATTAAAATTTTGCATATAAGCTTTTTCAAGTATTCATGACAAACTTATTAAGTTGTAAACCATTGCGAGAGTGTAAGCAGAAGTTTTGAGGTTGAATTAAAATTTTCCAATTACCTTGTATCTGTTTTCCCATAGCCTGGTATCCCTTCCGGCGTTCTTATTAGCATTGTAAGCTGATTTTTTCTACTTTTGTCCTTGAGTATTATAAGTCTCATACTATATAGATGCAAATACGGAAAAATCAAAACAAAAACATTCAAACCTTCAGATGTTTATGATATTGTTGTAAAATAAAAAGCATTAATTTTTTGTAGTAGAGCAGAGTGTTATAATGTATACTTGAAGGAAGACACAAATTAGATTCGGGTAATTTGTAAGCGAAATATATTGAAAAAACGTAATTGGAAATTCTTTTACGAAAAGAGCGCTGTCGTATTATCAATTTCGTGATGATGAGGATAAAAACATACATTCTTAAAATCCTGAAGGATTTCATCGTGCATTGTCTTCCATATTATTTTTAAATTGAAAACTATAAAAATTATGTTATCAGACACGAAGGAACCCTTTTATGATCATATATTTTTAGAATCACAAACAATGTTTTTTTACCTTCATACATATACATCTGAACGAATATATGAAATATCATAAAAAAAAGTTTCAGAAAATTCACCTTACCTTTGACACCTCGACTTTAAAGTATTCTAGTTCTTTTCAGAATTAATTTTTATTTTTCATTGAAATTTTTTCTATAACTTGAGGAGTTTGAAATGCAAAATTTATATATTCAGGCAATTGTTATTAAAAATAAAATTTTTCATTCATTTGTTACTTGCTGACTCAAACCTTAACCTACTCTCAGGCCAACACTTTAACAGCTTTTAGAGCGCTACTTTAACAAGTCGTTAAAAGGAAGGATGTGGACTTCCCAACGGACATCCCTTGGCATAAAAATTGATAGTCATCCTTCAAATTCAAACACGCTACAAAATCATTTGAAGGACGACCAATGACAAAAATACGATTAATGTGACAGTAGGTTCGGATCCTTCGCCCTTCTGTATTATTTTAATTAAAAAGAGATTAGAAATTAAAAAAGAAATAAAAACTTGGAGAAACTTTGGGAAAGCGAAAACTTTAATTTAAATTAGCAAGAGGTCCTTAAGTAGATTGTTTTTGAATCAAATAAATTATGAAAGTTTAAGGTTTTTCACCAGAATACTTTTTTGTAATAATAGTTTTTAAATACTTATTTTATTAATTTTGTTTAACCCCTGTTTGAAACATTTTTTTTATCTATTTAATTTTTCTCTTAATAAATATTTGTATACAGATGCACCTTGATTACGTACTTGAATTGCGGTGTTCTTTTCATTGTTGCCTCCAAGAGGCTAAACGACTTGTTGAAGATCGAAACCATCTATTTTCCACAAGGCCAAGGTCACTCAGAATCTCTGAATCATTCTAATTGAGGCACCATGATTCATCATCTAATGAAGTGATTTGTGTTCAAAAAAAGGACACATGTACTTGCATGCATTTTTCGAGGCAGGATACATTACATAGTCCACGGGGAACAATTCTTTACTCTTGTGACTGTAAAGTGGAAAAGGTCTTTGCAAAGCACTGCAATTGGTAATTGGAGCGTCATGATCAATGTCTACCGACCTCGGAAACTGCATAATACGATTTCCAAAGACAACAGATAAAGTCCTTCAAATCGGTGTGTTTCTTTTCCAAATCAATAAAGAGATGTTCATTCTTTCTGCATTTTACTTTTGTTTTCAAGACTTGAATAATGTGCGTCAAGACTGGTTTCGCAGGCGAATTTACTTACTCCAATTTTTCTTTATACTTATCTTGATGACTCCCACCCCCACCACAATTTCAGCTATCAATTTAAACTCCCTCCCTCATCCCCTTAGAAGAAGTCCTCTCCTCCATAACCGTCAATAGCCACCATAACCTCTAGCCCCTTAAACCTCCCTCTCACCACCATCTCCCATAAAATCCTCTACTGGAGTACCTCTAAGGAGATTATAGACAACGTGTTTTGAGTTGCGATTTGTGCTGTAAAACCCGGGTAAACGGCAATCACATATTGGTTGGAATTGAAATTTCTGCCTGCAAAGGTTGCATTAAATCCGACGAAACAACATGGCGGACACACACACATATAGCCAAAATATTACCCCCCCCCCATAAAACTGGCCTTGCTGTTGCATCGAAAGCGATGAAAAATTCTCTTTATAGCTCTATCACTCTTTGTCGAAAGCACCCACCCTCAATATCAACAAATAAAGAAACATTAGCTATACATCCAACACCCCAGCACTCCACTCACAGTGATTTATACCTTCTCTTCAAAAAAATCACGACACTTATCTATACCCTTCTCGACCCTTTTCTTCCCTTGGCACCATCATCCTCATCCCTCCATCCGATAACCAATCACCAATAATAATCTTCCACCTTTTCTCATAGATCTTCTCTATTTTCTCCTCTGGAACTCGGCCCATTTGCCTTTCGTCCTCATAATTCCTCCCATTTCATGTTCATCCTTCCTTAAACTCTATATATACTTAAAGTACGCGACATTACCATCATTCTACTCTTCACCCTATCAGCCCTTCCTCCCTCTTCAAAATAATCCCTGAAACCCTCCCCGATCCTCCACCATCCACCCTAATAGAGACCCTCTTTCTCCAACTGCTCTGCAATAATTGTTTTTACATTGTCTTCTCAATAATCTCTCACACTGACCGACCTCTCCCATATACCTCCTTCCGCTCTTTCTCGTTTTTACCTTTTCGCATATACCCGCCACTCCTCACTCCTTGCTAAAGTTTCATATTGATTAAAAATGGACGAAAATATGAAATAAAAAATAAATACTACTGTATTATACATTTCATTATTAGGGGTACGAAAAAAAAGTTGTATGTAACTCAGGCATGATTTGAGTGTTTTATTTTTTTCTTTTTAGTTCTGAAAGTAGCCGTTTATACAACAAGAGCGACAGCTATGAATGTGCGCAGTACAGTAATGGGTTCACAGTACTCCTAGGAGTATTATGGGCTCATAATCGTACTCCGCACATGCGCATTCGCTGTTGCTCGTCTGTGATTATGGCAGCGTCAACCTAACCTCAAAAAACCTTGAGCCCCTTCCTAATCATCCTTTCCCTCTTTTTCGCGAAAACTATAATTGAAACTGGAATATAACAATTTTTTATTCAAATCTTGAGTATTAGAGCCCTGCTCTTATGTATCAAAAACAACCTCTTTAAAAGAAATAAATATTATTTATTGTTCTAAGAAGGGTCGTTTGTTTTCTTTGAGGGTGTTATTTTTTAAAGATATAATGTAATCCAGGGCTCGGACTCACGACAGAGATCAAAATTAGTGTCAATAGTAGCACATATTTTTAATCATAGTGGCATGCAAATTTTTAAATAATAAACTTATATATAAATCACTCAGATCTTAGGTCGACTAAAATGCTTTTTATATAAAGTCGCATAAGTGACATAAGTCGTTTCTGAAATTCGGTGGGCAACAAATTAAAATTTAAAAGCATAAAATCCTATGAAAGTGCAAGGTATATTTGCACGAAAGAGATTGATATATTTTGTTAAAATTATAAGGCATACACAAATTTAAAAAAAAAACAGTATTGTGAAGAAATTCCATAAAATTATATTGACAAGTTTGCATTCTATGAAATGTCTTCGAATTTCTGACATAATTTTTTGTATACACTCTAATCTGAACTTATGTAAACGATATTTGAGTTTTTCTTTCTTTTTTCTTTTTTCTTGGTGATTAAAGAAATAATCTAGACATCAGGTTGATAATTCTATTGAAGAAAATTAGAGACTTTTGAGAATTATATTATTAAAGAAGAAGAATCACATAAAACAAAACTAATTAAACTATGATTTGAAGTATTTGCAAAGATCAGGAGAATCGTCATTCTTTTCTAAACTCTAATCTTTTCTTTTCAAATTCTCATAAATTATGAAGAATTTCTACATATTTATTAATATTCTAACCATTACTCTAAATCTTCAGAATTGAAAGTCAATGAAAAACCATCCTCATAAGCCACAGCTCAAAAATTAAAAACAGCAAGTTTGATTTTTTTTCTAATTAATTGTTTGTTATTATATGGCTTGATGTAGAAGTAGAATAAATTGACTGATAACGATAATTTAAATAAAATAATTTTAAAATAAATAATTCAAATTGACTGAAATTTTTCTTCGTGTCATATTATATATTTTCTGGGTAATGAGTGAAATTATATTTCATTTGAAAATAACTGAATATTCACATTATAAACTACAAAGTGCACGAAAAAGATTTGTTTTTTAAAGAAAAATAGTGTTTTTCTCAGTTTCTGTTGGTGGGGTTTCAATTTGTATGTACTATTTCATTTTCCAAAGTTTTCTAATTAATGTTCACATATCATGGGAAAATACGAATTTTTACGTGGAATGGTTTAACAACCCTACGAGCCTATTTGCCCTCTTGAAAAAAATTGAAAGAATGTGTAATTATAGAAGCTTTTTGGGGGTGTCCATTCAAATCAATGAAACTTTTATTTAATTCACCCTAATACATAATATATATTATATGATGGCTGTCTCACGAGTCTTACATACATATTATGTATGTATAAATGATTTCCTGTGATGAATTAAATTCGACAAGTGAAAATTAATTAGCATCACATGTATTATATATATATATATATATATATATATATATATATATATATATATATATAAGCGTATACAATTATGTATATTCTATACTAAAATTACACGACTTTTGGTAAGAATAGTAATTCATGCACTCTCAACGTTTTCCATCAACCTTTTTTCGGTATTGTTCGACATTTAGCACTTCCTCCCACGAACCAGCTGCATTAGGAACATTCATATAGCTTCATATTTTTAGCATTGCTGCACCAGTGTGGGCAATAAATACTCAAACTGAAGTCAAATGAATAGCGATTATTGGCAGAGCTGCTATAGTATTTTGGTGGATGCATGTATGTAAGCTGAAATGAAAAACGAAAATAAAATGCGAAATTCTATAGAAATAATATATTGAGCTTCGCCATGTATTTGTATTAGATATTCGGTGTGTTACATTTTCATCACAACAAAGGGGACTGACTATTTTATAAAGAAACTGATATGAAATCGATTTTAACATTTTTTTAAAAATGAAACTCTTATGTACGCAAGTCATTTAATTTTCAAATGAGATATATATATTTTTCGTAACTACATTTTTTGATCAAGGCGACAAATCAGAAAGATGTGAATTCTTTATATTTTATATGTTCGCATCAGGTATTATTTAGTAGTAATTGTCCAACCTAATTTTATCATACAAAATTTGTTTTATTTGCGTTAAACGATATATATCTCGAAGAGATCTTCGTAATAAAAAATCGTTGTCCAGATAGATATAGGTCATTACTTTGTGGCGTGAAAAATAGGTCCTAAAATTTATGAAAATGTGTAATCTTTACATTCTGATTGTTGAAAAGAGGTTTGCGTCCGTGCTAAATGATGAAACTTCTAGCTTTTTATAAGCTTTCATAGCTTTAATATACTTACTTTATATAGTGTATATACTTATACTACTTAAACTATACTGTATTATACTTTACCATACCAGTCTATACTGTACTATACTATATAGTACTGCTTTACATAAGTTTATAGGGTTTTTTTTTATTATATAATAGCTTTTTTATCCTCTTTTAAATCACGTGGAAGAAAAAGTGGGATGGAACCATTGTATTGGTTAAATTGGGCTCCGAGAGTTGAATGTGGTACTCGAGTGTAAAACTGCCAATTTGTCGAATACAATGCTTTCATTCCACTTTCTCTTTTAGATATAATATAAAAGAGGATTATTTTCATGGTCAGAATTTTTTTTTTAAATTAATGAATCAGAGTAATGAAATCGGAGTATGGAAAAATTCACAATGCGAAATTGTATTTCCAAACTGCCTCCTTTTCGACTTATTAGAGGCATACATAAAAAATGATAACAGAGGGAGAAAAAGGAAAAAGGAAAATTTCTACCAAAACCAACATGTTTCAAGACCTATTTAGATCTCATGAGGGATCATTCATATAGGTCCTATATTATAGGAAAACGACAAGGTTTGAATAATAGAATCTTATGCTAATTTATTATTAGTCACAACATACCTGCAATGAAAACCATAGACATTTGTACAAAAAGTTGCATTTTGCCTAAGTATGCATTCATTGGTGTAAAAGTCATAAACAAATGAAAATTATTTTTTATAACAAGAATAAAGAAACATTTTAACCAAAAATGATCTAATCCCAATTTTTATTTATTTTTAATTAAATAAACCTTCTAGATATTTTTATTTTCAACCGGTCTTCCAATTATACTCATATCGATTACATTTCCCCAACGTCAATCAATTTCGTTGAAATTCATCATTTTCAACAAAAAAGCGATCTTTTTGTATGGGTAACGAGGTTGTTAGTTTTTATAACCCAGTTTATGTAACTTATTTTTGATAAGTATCCAGTTGACATTTTAATTAAATTAATAATAAATTTGAAAAATATGAACATCCTTTTGGCAAACTTATTTTTTAATAAGTACCAGGATGACAGCTTTTGTACGATGTTTGGGTTAATCGATGGGGTCCTTGAAAATCGAGTCACTTATCCAACAAACGAAAAGATATGCATAAAAATGGGCCTCTTTAAATGCTTTTCCCTCTAAAAATTAAGATATTTCTTTATGTGTTATACAAAAAAAGATTCTAAAAAGTATTTATAGGGATGATTATTTTTTTCCTTTTTGACAAATTGTAAGAATTAAAAGAAAAATGTGGACTATTTTTCTAATATTTTGACTTTCAATTTTTAATCTTCCAATATACATAAAAATAAAACGTTCTTAATTTGATTTACAATTTTTAATTCTTAATAATGATGTATTCATGTATATAGACCATTTTTTTTAATTACACAGGCACGCGAAGATAGCCAGATAGCATTTCGTTCCTAAGCTCAAAAAAGTGAAAATAATGTGAAATGCGATTCGACCGGGTCAAACCGACCCCGGATTCAGATTCAGTGACCCCAAAAACGTATAGAAATGTTTGTCTCGTCTGGTGGACAAGACTTTTTTTGTGTGCCTGCGTTATGAATTTCAACGAAATTGATTGAAATTGGGGAAATGTTATGAATAAAATTGGAGAACTGGTTAAAAATATCAAGGAGGTTTATTTAATTAACAAAACAAAAAAAATGGAATCAGCTAATTTTTGGGTAAATCGTTTCTTTATTCTAGTTATTAAAAATGATTTTTATACGTTTATCTGTTGTTCGTCAATAAATGCAAAATTAGACAAAAAAACCTTTTATAAAAATATGTATGGTTGGTTGGTTCCCTAGTAGTATAAAAAAGATGGAGAAAGAATTAGGAAAAGTAGAAGGTTCATTTTGGTTGACTTTTTCCTTTTTCTCTCTCTTTTTTTCTTTGTTATGTATTTGTCTCTAATGAGCCAAAAATGGGGTAGTTAAAAAATCGAATTTTTGAAGTGTGATTTTTTTCATGCTCTGATTTTGCTGCATAAAATTAGTGATAAGAAAGTAGATTTCATTTCAATCCTAAATACATTTTTTTTAATAGACACACTAAACTTATGATTCGTTCCAATGTGCAGGGTTTGCTTACGAATATGTTAAGAGTTCTTTAATTGAGGACAAATAATTTTCACCTCAATTTCTCGAAAAAATTCTTGTTATTTAAAAGAATGTTTTAAATATTAGCAATTTTAGAAATGTTACAATTTTCGGATTGTTTCTGTTCCTATTTTCAAAATGTAATTATCTAAATAGATTGGTTCAGAATCAACCACAAATATAAAAAATTATTATTATAGGCTCTAAACCCATATATATATATATATATATATATAAGTTTAAAGGCACATTAGGGGCCGTTCAAGTATTGCGTTACATGCCTAGGGGTAGAGGGGGGGGGGGTCAACTGTAGCGTGACTCCCATGTTAAAGTTATATACACTTATTATAGAAAATGCGTGCTCGAGAAGAATAAAAATTGTCCCAAAAAAGCGTGACGTAATACTTGAATGGCCCCTTAGACATGATAGTATTGATATCTGGGCGCTGCGTGAGTTGAATACCGTACCCTCGAGTTTAAAACTGTCAATTTGATCAATACAATGTTTCCATCTTAATTTTTCTCCTGAATTATTAAAAAAAAAATAGAAACGGCTATTAAAAAAAAATTGTTCAAAAAGTGCACTTTTTTCAAGAAATTATTTTTGATTTTCATTAAAAAAATTTTTTTTTAGAAAATGTTAAAAAGTTTTTATAATAGGTTCCAATTACTTTAAAAAATCTTTCCAACACACTGAGAGAAGTTACACTAACTTGAATGTAGTGTACGTGAAAAAGTCAAAATCTTGGACCCCTGTAATTTGAGAAATATAAGATCGTTCATAAACTACGTTACCAATCTGATTGGGGCCGGGGGGGACATGCCAAAAACTAAGTTTGGTAACAGGTTGGAAGGGGGGGGGCCGCGCGCTTCAGTGGAAGTAACGTTACGAATTTAGATAACGTTTAGTATGTTTTTTGATGATACATTTTAAGAAAGTTTGCGACTTTTACGAAAGATGTCCCTGCCACGTTACGGTTCTAGTAAGTTTGAAAATTACTTTCATATTTCAGACTTCACACTCTTAGAAACCCATCTTTTTTGATCAAAAATTCAACAACTTGGTTGAAGATTAATCTATTCGGTGGAAAGTTCAACTATTTTGTAAAAAATTCGATTCTTTTTTGGTTAAAAATTAACTTTTTTCGACTCAAAATTCAACTATTACATTTGTAGTGGAAAATTCAGTCTTTGAACTAAAAATGTAACTGTTCCATTTTTCGTTGAAACTAATTTTGATAAAAAATTCAACTATTGTGTTGAAAATTCAACTATTTATTTGAAAAATTTATTACTTGGTGGAAGATTAACTTTTTTGTTGAAAATCCATAGTGTCAGGTGGAAAATTCAACTTTTGTGTGTGTAAAATTCATGTATTTTGTTGAAAATTCGTCTTTTTGGATAGAAACTTCTTCTTTTGTTTAATTTATTTAAATAGTTTTGTATTCAACTATTTTTCAAAAATTCGTCTTTTTTTTGTTCAATTTAACTGCTAAAAAATTCGTTTCCTTATTGTAGAAAATTAATTTTTCAAACTGACTTTTTTGTTGAAAATTCAACTATTTGTTGTTCGGTGAAAACTACAACTGTTTTGTATAAAATTCATGTATTTTGTGGAAAATCCGTCTTTTTGGATAGAAAGTTAATCTTCTTTATTGAAAACTGATCTTCTTCACTATAGATTCAACTATTTTATTAATAATTCGTATTTTTCTATTCAATCTGACTGGTGTAAAATTCACTTTTTTTGTTAAAAATGTAACTATTCCATTTTTAATTGAAAAAATAATTTTTTTTCGATTCAAGTATTTTGTTAGAATATTCAACTATTTGGTTGAAAATTAAACTATTTATTTCAAAAATTAACTATTTGGTAGAAAATTAATTTTTGTTGTTGAATATTCATAGTGCCGCGTTAAAAAATGAAACTGTTTTGTGCAAAATTCATGTATTTTGTTGAAAATTCGTCTTTTTGAGCAGAACATTAATCTTCTTAAAAAAAATCATCTTTTGGTTGAAGATTCATCTCTTCGGTGGAAAATTTAACTATTTTGTAAAAAATTCGATTCTTTTTTGGCTAAAAATTAACTTTTTTCAACTAAAAATTTAACTATTACATTTGTAGTGGAAAATTCAGTTTTTGAACAAAAAATGTAACTATTCCATTTTTTGTTGAAACCAATTTTGGTAAAAAATTCAACTATTTTGTTGAAAATTGAACTATTTATTTGAAAATTAACTACTTGGTGGAAAACAAACTTTTTTTTTGAAAATCCATAGTGTCAGGTGGAAAATTCAACTTTTGTGTGTGTAAAATTCATGTATTTTGTTGAAAATTCGTCTTTTTGGATAAAAACTTCTTTTTTTGTTTAATTTATTTAAATGGCTTTGTATGAAACTATTTTTTTTAAATTCGTCTTTTTTGTTCAATTTAACTGCTAAAAAATTCGTTTCCTTATTGTAGAAAATTAATTTTTCACACTGACTTTTTTGTTGAAAATTTAACTACTTGTTAAAAAATTCAACTATTTGTTGTTCGGTGAAAAATACAACTGTTTTGTATAAAATTCATGTATTTTGTGGAAAATCCGTCTTTTTGGATAGAAAGTTAATCTTCTTTATTGAAAACTGATCTTCTTGGCTATAGATTGAACTATTTTGTTAATAATTCGTATTTTTTTATTCAATCTGACTGGTAGAAAATTCACTTTTTTGTTAAAAATTTAACTATTCCATTTTTAATTGGAAAAATATATTTTTGTTCAATTCAACTATTTTGTTGAAAATTAAAGTATTTTGTTGGAATATTCAACTATTTGGTTCAAAATTAAACTATTTATTTCAAAAATTAACTACTTGGTAGAAAATTAATTTTTGTTGTTGAAAATTCATAGTGCCGGGTTAAAAAATTAAACTGTTTTGTGCAAAATTCATGTATTTTGTTGAAAATTCGTCTTTTTGAGCAGAACATTAATCTTCTTTTTAAAAAAATTATCTTTTGGTTGAGGATTCAACTATTTTGTTAAAAATTTAATTAAATTGTGGAGGATTCAACTATTATTCAAAAGCCTTCTTTGTGGTCGAAAATTCTACTCACAATAAAATAACTCATGAGAGACGCAAAAAACGCAGAATAAACGTGAAATCCGTGTACAGCCAACGGCTTCGTTATTTTCTGGGGGGGGGGGGGGCCACGGTTGTCAAGGAGGAGTAGGTTTTCCCTTATGGTGCATCAGGTTAATATTGTCGATAAATGTCGATAAACGGAATCTATAAAGTAATACATGGAAACCTCTATTATATTATTTATTTTTAAATTGGAAATTACTTTTGCATAAAAAAGGAACCATATTTATCGTTCAAATTAAAAGAACAATAACATTTTTGTTTATGTAATTTGATAAAGCAACAAACATACTTAACGTACTTCTTTCAGTTACCGTAATCTGATAATTGCTCACATTTCGAAACACTAGTTTTCGTCTAGAGATTCACAGGATTTACCACTTGTGTCTGACCAACAACGGGTATGACTACTGTCGCTGGTGGAAAAACCTTCTCTTATCGACGTTCGCCCCTAGCAGCTTCCGCAGCAGCCTTACTCTCACCGAACCTTGTCCGATCAATACCCCATCCGTTCTCTCCCATATTATTCATTGTGGGCGCTGTCAGAGCCGAGTGAACACGCCTCTCTTCTTCATGTCCACTGATAAATTCCTTGCTAGCTTACAAACCTAAAAAAACACGTTGGACTTGAAAAACGGACTCTCAAAGCAAATAATTTAAACAAGTTGAAAGTACTCAGTAAGATTTCAAAATATAAAATGCATTTTTGAATAACAAAGTAAAATCGGAACGTTTTTGTAAACATAAATAATAGTTAAATCTGCCATGAGTGAGCTTTAAAAATCTGTGAGAGTGAAGTGTGGTTTTTTGTGGGAGACGCAAGAATTTATTGTCTTCCTCTTATACACAAAAACGAGATGATTCATAAGGGTGTGTAATCGTTTGCATAGTTTTGTAAGTGAAAGTTCTGGATGCATTTTGATGCGTGAGGAAACTCAGGAGCAAAATGAAAAGGCAAAATGTAAGGACTTTATCGCTGGTGGTGTGCACTTTTACCTATTTGCTTATTGGGGCTGCAGTATTCGACGCTTTGGAATCTGACACCGAACGCAGACGTGGTGAATTTCTCACTGGTGAGAAAATCCGTTCCGTGTAGTTTTTATCTTAATAAGAATCTTATATTCATTATTTTATCAGTTGATGATTATTGCTATCATATCAAATAAAAAGAATATTTATTCGGCCTAATAAAATCTACAGAATAATGTACTAATTTGCACTATAATTCTAGAAAATATGCTTTTGAGTATACTAACTTGGCAGAAACTTCATCTCTGCGGAAAAAATAATAACTTTAATCCTGAAATATAACTTTTTGTCCAGAACTTTTCTGCTAATTAAAATAATTTATTAGGGATATCGAAACAGAACTAGCCTCTTAAGTAAAATTATATATCAAAAAGAATATTAATAATGGTGTGTATTCGTTTATTCTTTTAGAGGTTAAGAATAACATGATAAAGAAATACAATATAACTGCAGAAGATTATCTCATGGTGGAAATAGTCATAATAGAAAATAAGCCCCATAAGGCCGGTCCTCAATGGAAATTCGCCGGTGCTTTCTATTTCGCTACAGTCGTTCTTGCCATGATAGGTAAGCAAAATTATTTCACAGAAATTTAATAATAATCTCACATCTTTAAAAGAAAAGAAAATTTTATTTATTTTTATCGTTCAATAACGCACTATACTATGATGTAGGTTATGGACATTCAACCCCAGTTACGATAGGAGGAAAAGCATTTTGTATGGCCTACGCCATGGTTGGGATTCCGTTAGGTTTGGTGATGTTCCAAAGTATTGGTGAACGTCTTAATAAATTTGCATCGGTTGTCATACGAAAGGCTAAAAAATATTTAAAGTGCCAACGCACCGAAGCAACAGAAATGAATCTTATGTTAGCAACTGGAATGCTATCGAGTATCATAATCACTACTGGAGCTGCAGTATTTTCTCGGTATGAGGGCTGGAGCTATTTCGACAGCTTTTATTATTGTTTTGTAACACTTACGACAATTGGATTCGGCGACTATGTTGCTCTTCAGGTTTGCAATCTTACATTATTAAAATTAAGGCTGTGTCTAGTCGTCCCGAAAAATTATGGGGGTTGGACCAATATTATTTATGTGGCAGTCACAGGGGTGCCTTCCCGCTCCCACGAGACGTTGGAAAAGGGGTAGGTGTTTCACCGACATTATTTCTATGGCCAATCACAGGGGTGCCTTCCCGCCCCCCACCCGAAAATTCGGGACGACTAGCCAAGCTTATGAAAAATATTGTACTAGTCATCCCGAATTTCGGGACGACGAGACACTGCGTAAAATTAAATACTCTCAGCCATTAGCCTCTCTCTCCCTTCTTGGCTATCGTCTACCCCTCCTCAACCCAAATTTTTCCAAAAATCCACATCCTTCATACAACTGAACCGATTTTGCACTACAGCCCTAGACTTTGTTATCGTCTCAAGCCTCTACCTCGCCAACTTTTATCCTCTTCTTGCACAATCTCTCTCTCTATCTCACACTTTTTATGCTCCTATAACCGTTTGATCCGCACCACCCCACTCCCAAATCATCACATCTCTCACATCTCTCACATCTCTCTGCACTTGATACTCTATAAACCCTCATATCCGTACATTTACAGCACTATAACCTTCAACACCCTCTCCGAAACACATCTAGACTCTCCTCAGAAGAAACCCTTCTCATCGCATACCACAAACCTGCAACCTTCTCTTCTCTCACACCTTCGATCCTCGGCCCTTGAACTGTTTATAAATACCCCTTCTTCTAAATACCCCTAGTCCCTCGTCATCATCTTCCATCTCCCCTTTTCCCCCACTCTTAATTTATATACACTAATAACCCACCTGAACCATTCCTTCCCCTCTCAGTTAAACATCTTTGCATGTCTCTCGGCCCACCTACTAGGAGGTACCAAATGTCCCCATACCCCTCTCCACCCCTCTTTCACCACTTCTTTCTGCCCTATCCTGTCCCATCCGATCCTATATTATCGTCTCCTCCACACCCTTCAATTCCCCTCTCAACCCCTGCTCACCCTGCTTCAACTTCCATATTCTTGCCCCTCTCCCTAGACTCCCTACTACCCCTCTCCTTTCCTACATCCCCTCCTTTTACTTCTCCACCCCTGTCTTACATCCATACTTCCTCTTCCCTACTTGCAAGAATAACTTAGTAAGTTCGAAAATTACTTTAATATTTTTGGACTTCACACTCTTTCCCATATCCTATAGCCCTTTGATCCGCACCACCTTACTCCCAAATTATCACATCTCTCACATCCCTCTCTACTTGATACTTTATAAACCCTCATATCCGTACATTTACATCACTATAACCTTTAACAACCTCTCCGAAACACATCTACACTTTCGTCAGAAGAAACCCTTCTCATCGCATATTACAAACCTGCAACCTTCCCTTCTCTCACACCTTCGTTCCTCGGCCCTTGAACTGTTTATAAATACCCCTTTTTCTAAATACCCCTAGTCCCTCGTCATCATCTTCCATCTCCCCTTTCCCCCCACTCTTAATTTATATACACTAATAACCCACCTGAACCATTCCTTCCCCTCTCAGTTGAACATCTTTGCATGTCTCTCGGCCCACCTACTAGGAGGTACCAAATGTCCCAATACCCCTCTTCACACCTCTTTAAACACTCCTTTCTTCCCTATCCTGTCCTATTCGACTCGATATTATCGTCTCCTCCACACCTTTCACTTCCCCTCTCAACCCCTGCTCACCCTGCTTCAACTTCCCTATTCTTGATCCTCTCCCTACACTCCCTACTACTCCTCACCTTTCCTACATCCCCTACCCTTTCTTACACCCCCTCCCTTTACTTCTCTTCCCATATTTTACATCCATACTTCCTCTTCCCTATTTGAAAAAATAACTTAGTAAGTTCGAAAATTACTTTAATATTTTTGGACTTCACACTCTTTCCCATATCCCCTTCTTTTCCCCTTTTTCATAAATTAATAAAAGAAAGTAACTATTTTGTTAAAAATTCGTCTCTTTTTTGGTTGAAAATTAACTTTTTTTCAACAGAAAATTTAACTATCACATTTGTAGTTAGAAATTTATATTTTTTAGTCAAAAATTCGTATACACCGGAGCCGCGTTTTAGTAAGCCCTGGTTTATTAATTCCTAGAACTGCTGGCCCACACAGTTTTTAAGCTCAAGGGGCGAGAGACGGTTGCGACTCTCGCCTCGGGAGAGCCACAGTGTGCCAGTACTCAGTCGAGTATATTGCGAAATATTATGCATTCCAATTGGAAACGGTTAAGGCGGCCCTGACTTTTTACGTTTCGATTGCCCCCATTTAGTAAAAAGGCTATTTACAAGCTACCCCCGACACTCTCACTAAGCCGGGATCCGAATATATTTGGTTAAAATTAATCTTTTTCGTTAAAAATTTTCTTCTTTGGTTCAAACTTGAACTATTTTACTGAATATTTGTATTTTTTTATTGCGTTCAATTGTTTTTGATTTGAATTAAGATCTTTTTTCGTTAAAATAGCATAAATTCTACTTTTCGTTGAGAATTCATCTTTTTTGTTAGAAAATTCAACTACCTGGTTGAAAGTTGGACTACTTTGTTAAAACTAAATTTTTTTGTAAAGATTAATAGTTTTAGTTGAAAAATCATCTTTAGAGTGGAAAATTTAACCAGTTTTTTTTCAACCCGAAAATTAAACTATTCTATATTCTATATTCTAATATTTGGTTAGAAATTCATGTATTTTGTTGAGGATTCAACTATTCTGCTGAAAATTCTTTTTATTTGGTTGAATTCAACTGTTTTTTAATTCAAATTAAAATAGTTTTTCGTTAAAATATCAAGTATTACAGGTTTTTAGTTGAGAAATCATCTTTTCGGTTTGAAAATTGAACTGTTGTATAGAAAA
This sequence comes from Andricus curvator, assembly GCA_932195095.1. Lineage (NCBI taxonomy): Eukaryota > Metazoa > Arthropoda > Insecta > Hymenoptera > Cynipidae > Andricus > Andricus curvator. The sequence goes on from CAKNYM010052825.1 coordinate 429,476, forward strand.
TTCGTCTTTTTTGTGAAAATTCAACTATTTTCGTAGAAAATTCAATTATATGATTAAAAATTAAAATATTCCTGTAAAAAATGAACTACTTGGTATAAAATCAACCAGTTTGTTAAAAATTCATTGTTTCGGGTTAAAATTTCAACTGTTTTGTGGAAAATTCATTTATGTGGTTGAAAATTTGCTTTTTTAGGTAGAAAATTAATCTTTTTTTTTAAATTCATCTTTTTGGCTGTGATTCAACTATTTTTTTTTAAAGCTCGTCTTTTTTGGTTGGATTTAACTAGAAGAGATTTTCTTTTTTTTTTTTTTAATTAATTTCTGAACTGAAAATGTAACTATTCTATTTCTTGTTGAAAATTTATCTTTTCCAGTTGGAAATGCAACTATTTGTGTCAAAACTTAAACTATTTTTTCAAAAAATTACACTACCTGGTACAAAATTAACTTTTTGGTTTGAATATTCATTTGCGTCGGGTAGAAAATACAACTGTTTTGTAGAAAATTCATGTATTTTTGTTGAAAATTCGTCTTTTTCGGTAGAAAATTAATCTTCTTTTTGGAAAATTGATCTTATTGGCTGTGGATTTAACTATTTTTTTGAAAATTCATATTTTTTCATTCCATATAACTGGTAAAAAATTAGTTTTTCTTTTGTTAAAAATCAACTTTTTGACTGAAAATATTCTAACTATTCCATTTTTGGTTAATTTTTGTTTTAAATTCATACATTCATGCATAAAATAAGCAATATTAAATCTTTCGTTGAGAATTCATTGCTTTTGTCTTAGAACTAAACTATGCCTGGTTAAAAATTCAACTATTTTGTTAAAAATTTAATTATTTTGTTGAAAATGCAATTATTCTTTTGAAATCTTCTTTGTGGTCGAAGATTCTGCTCACTATACACGGAAAAAATTTATCCGTGAAGAAGTCACGAACTTGTAGCTAGGTCTCGGATACGAGATAAAAAAATGAAACATTAAATCCTTATTTCTATGAGAAATATATGGATCGAAGTTTCTTACGTACAGTTCGAATTTCCTACGAACAGTTCCTGAAAATTTCAGACTGAAATAAAAAGAGGAAAAATTTTATTTGTGCGATTTAATTTTATATTAATTTATAAATTCGCAACTCAGAAGATTCGAACCTCAAACACTGCTGACTCACCAGTTTCTAAACATAAACCAGGAGTGCGTAAACACGCGCAGCCATCGAGGCCAAACAAAATAGGTATTATAAAACTTCTAGCCACTCATCCGACGAGCTCGAGGCACACATACGAGCGCACACACGCACCGCGCGTGTGTGCGTGGGCCATGTACAGGGAGACTTAGGTCGAGTTCCCAGATTTGTCGGGCAAGCTCGTGAGTGCTCTGAGAATCTTTTCCCAATCACTCGTAATATTTTTGTAATTATTCACGTAAAAAAAAAGTGATGAACCGTTTTAGAATTTTCACATCGAGTTCGTCAATCTTTCTCAAAGTTCGCAGGTTATTTACGAAAATACATAAATATCCGACGAATTTTTCTCATATCCGAGACCTAGCTACTAGTTCGTGACTTTTTTACGGATAAATTTTTTCCGTGTAGAACAACTCATTAGAAACTTAAAAATCCTGCACCAGCGAGAAATAAAACAATATAATTAATGTATTATAAGGACATTTCTAAAATCCCTTTTGAAGCAATTTATGATAATAATTTTTTTTTCAGAATGATCATGCGCTTTCTAATAAGCCAGGATACGTCGCCTTGAGTCTTGTTTTCATTTTGTTTGGCCTCGCAGTAGTTGCTGCCAGTATCAATTTGTTGGTCCTTCGATTCATGACAATGTAAGTAAAATACGAATTAGTAAAATAGAAGTTCGAAAAGTAAAAGTTCCATGCCAAATATATATTAGAATTTCATTTTTCAAACAAGAGACTAAGATTTAATGTCAATATCTTGAATAATCTTAAGCAAGCGAACTCTGATTAACTTTGTGGAACTTGGTTGAATTTGAAAAAACCTAATAACAGAATTTCATTAAGTTCAAAAGTGGCTAAACGATGATATCAGAAATCAAAGTTGCCAACAAACAAATTAACAACTGAAAATTAGAAACAAACTGTAAGATTAGTTTGAAATCCCTCAAATTATAAAATCTCATCTCAAAAGGCTACTATGAAAATAAAAATGAAAATATTCTAAAAATATCACCTAAAACTTGTTTGTTTTTACAGGAATGCAGAAGAAGTGCGTCGAGATGATAATGAGCTACAGTCGGCCTCCCATCACGTTTTGACATTAGATGGCGAAGTAGTAGCAGTAAATGGAAAGTTATTAGCTGGACATGTCCCAATGATTCATGATACAGATGACTGTGTGAGCGTTTGTTCTTGTACTTGCCTGGGAGGAACCAATACCGAATTTTTTGATTCTTCGGGATACCAAGGATACAGGCCTCCTTCAATTCCTGCCACTCTTCGTGTAAAACGAGCGTCCGTCTGATGGAAGGAGTTTCGTAGGCGCAGTCTGCGCCATCGACTTTCCAGGGTTGATAGTCGTGAGCTTCTTGGCATTGATGTCTAAAGAAGTAAAATTGTATATAGGTATATATATAAAAAAATTACAACTGCTAATTCGAAAAAATGGGAGGGCAGTAAGCTAAATAGTGAAAATTGATAAGGTTTTCGTTTTAAAAGTTATAACAAAAATCATGTTTCTAATATTTCTCATGCCGAATCTATTCAAGGATTGTTGTCTCCCAAATATTTATTCCAAAAAACTCTCAGCTTCAAATTTCAAAAATATGAAGCAATTTTTATTTGTATGATATAAAGTGATATACTTTCGATTCCATCGCTTGACATTTTCCAAAATTCGTGGAGATTACAATTTAGAGATATATAAATCAAGCTTTGTAAATACCTAACGTTATTCAATGTAACATGAAGAAGGATTTTATTCATATTCAGTTAAGATATCGTGAAATTATTAAAAAATATTCGCTTATTTTGATCTCAAGAAAACTTTGTCACTAGTACAATTCGCGCACTAGGTGATAAGCACAATTTGACGAATTTAGAAAGACCCACCATATTATTTTTTTTGTAAGATACTTATTTGATTGAATATTTTTTCTCCGTATATATAGAATTTCGTTACAAGTTTGGAAAACTTGAAAACAGTGGAAGAATTTTTAATTTCACAAAGTAAATAATACATATGAAATATATTAACCCCAAAAGTAGCTGATAAGAACGTTCTTAAGTAAAAAATATATTTCAGTCAAAATAAATTGCCTCGTTTTGTAAAATATTTATCCACAAATGTATTTCAATATTTGAAGTACAATCATCAATTGATAATAATTAAACAATGATCTTTCGGAATTCAAAAAATTATTCATGATCCCTCTTCGAAAGAATAAGTGTCAATATAATAAAATGAATCCACAGATTTATAATGGTATCACCGAAAAATGAAAAGTAAACTCGATAAAGTTTCAGGTATTAATAACTGTGATTTGTGTAAGCTTTAGAGTTCAGAAAGTGTAATGGCTCTGAATATATTATAAGAGCTGAACTTTTTTCGAGTTTTTAGCTTTGGTATTATTGAAAAAGTTGAAAGGGAGCGACTGATTGTAGTTTTGTATAAAATTTGTACAAAATAAGATGAAGATATGTGTTAGGATGTAAAGTGTAATGTTGGCCAATAGCTAGTCGTACGTGTACAACCTTTAATCCAGAAGTAGTTGCGCGAAGCGCTGATCATCTTATTATTAATTTTTAACCTCCAGGGTTGGCAATTTCTGAGCTTATCGATTTTTAATGAATCAATTGATTAGATCATTATTGTAAATTTTTGATATAATATTATTAATTCTTGATGACAATTTATTTTTTATTTATTAATAATTTATTGTTTAAGATATAAAAGAGGTTTAATCTGAATGGAAGTTGTCAGCCCTACAAAATTCACCAACTGACAATCAGTAGTCATTAGGACTCGGTAAAAAGTGGATTGTTGGACAAAATCCGAAAAGCTGTACAGAAAAGCTACAATTCGGATTGAATCAAAATATCTTTGTGACTGATACAAACCTGAGTTAAATGTCTCATTTTATTCAATGTTGGCTTTTCTCGACTCTTTTTTGTATTAATCCTTGAACTTTCACAAAACACTATTTCACTTAGCTGCCAAAATTTGAAGAGTCAAATTTAAAATATTCGTACAAAAAATCTGTGCCAGTTGAAAAATCATAATTTGTTTTAGGCTGTGGTTGAATTTTTGCAATTAAAAATTGATTATAAATTCAGGAAAAGATAATTATGTTATTAGATTTTCTTTTGATGTGAAATAAGAATAGAGAAACACCTATGCCTCTCATGTTGTTACCTTCATACCTATGGAATTGAAAATACCTGAATTTAATTTAACATATCACACACTACATTGTGCAATTCATAAAATATGATATTATAGTTTTAGGAATTTAGAAAAGAAATAATTTATTCACCCTTATAAAATCGTGCGACTACTAGAGGATTAAAGCCCATTTGGAAAGAGACGTAAAACTAAGAAAGTAATGTTCATCACTTAAAATAATTGATTTTGATATTAATTTGATTACCTTATACTCATTTCGCAATTTTGGAAGGAATATTTTTTTATTTAAAATATGAGTATTTCTACTTTAAATAAAACTGTTTTTTGCAAATGAAGAAGACTAAAGACAATACATAAATAATGTTTGACTTCAGTCTTCTTTTTCATATACTGTATCTCTGTATTACAAAAGAGATTTGGCGTTTTTTTGACTGTAGAATTTTAAATTTTCGAATGAAAAAAAATTCTGAATGGAAATGTTGAGGTCAGTTATAAGAATTTATATTTATTATGTTGATATTCATTTGCAAGTTACGTTAAACTATCAAAAATGTACTTCGATTATGTTAGATGTTACATATTTAATATTTTTCAAAGAAGTGGTACCTGTTTTTCAATTTGTGAACCCTATTTATTTTTTTATTTTATGACGAGGAAGTCAAATAAACATGACATGTTTGCCGTATTATAAATTTAGGGTCATGCAATTTGCTTCAAGCAAATTACTTTTGTAGATATTGATTTGATCGAGGCAGCCAATGTAAAAATGTCAGTATATTTTTGAATGTTAAGCATTTTTAAAAATAAAATCATATACGTATTAAGATTCATGTCTTTTAATACCAGCAGCCATATATTTCCAATAGCAATAATAATAGTAAATGAATGAATAACAAATAGAATATGTTTATGAACATGCATAATATGCATAATAAGCTACGCGCTCGGTCACTGTACATTCCTCACATTTTTGTATGGGACTATTTAAATTAAAGGTTAAACCATCGACAACTGAAATTTAGTGATTGTGAATTCTCTTTTGTTAAAGTTCCTTTAGCTTCAACACATTTTTCACGATTAAAACAAAAACTACGCATCTTATCAAAAAATTAATCAGAACAAATCCGTGGCTTTTTTTCGGTTGAACAACTTTTGTTTATTAATTATTATTATTATTATGTTTTGTGTCAAAATTGCAATTTTCGATTTTTCAAGAAAATTCAAAAAGTTGTTATAATAATCTTGTAGGGCTTTCAAAAAGCAACGTTTTTGTTCTATTTTTTGGATTTTAAAAATGCTATAACTCTGATAATTTGCCATTTATCGAAAAAAGTCGTGAAGTCAATAGGTGGCTCACGAACTTGTCCTTTCTTCTTACCCCCTCAAAAAGTGTGCCAAAGCACAATCTAATCCGACTAGTCTTTCAAAAGTTATTCGGTATACAGACGACAACAATGACAACGACAACGTCTGACGTAAAATCTTTTTTTTCCTAACTCAGGAGGCCTGAAAACGTCGACATTTGATGGAATCCGCGAAATTCATTTTTCACATAAAACCAATACCTTCTCATTAGGAAGAGAATGTAAAAATAATTTTAAATAGTTCAGTTGTTAGATTTAAGACCGGAATTTCTGATTTTCCGGTACAATAAATTTATCACAGGCACACAAAAAAATGTGGAGCCAAAAAAGTGACCTATATAGCATTGTAGTAGTGGTCTAGCATAGTCAAAATCTGCATTGATTGGAAATTTCTGCTTCCCAGTTTTTTTTCAGTTTGAATTTTTAATTTAGATCAATTATCAATTATCCCAAGTAGAACGTCATAAGTCAAAAGTCGTTTTTTCGCTGGAAAATTAATTTTTTAATAGCTCTTATGATCGAAAAGATTTTCCTAGGTTTTGGTCAAAAACAAAATTTTGTTGTGAAAGTTATTAACAATGAAAATTTAATGTTACAACATAAACATTTTTCTCGTGGACGGCTAAACGGATGTTGATGATTCTTACGTTGAAAGTTTGGTCTAAAAACGTACATTCCAGAAATCTTTCTTCCGAATATAACAACATTGAATTTTTTCTGAATAATATTAATTGTTTATAAACAAATTGAACTTTTCTGTTTACAAATTTTCGTTTAAAAATTTACATCCCAGAAATCTTTCTTCCAAATATAAAAACATTGAATTTTGTTTTGAAAAATATCAATTGCTCATAAAAATTTAACTTTATTCAAAAAAATAGTAATTACAATTCTTTTAAATAGACTGATGCACAACATGCTCTGAGCGTTCGTGCGTCGTACTAAAAAATGTATATCCCGTGAAATGATAGAAACTACTAAGTATTTCTTTTCGCATTTTTCTCCAGAAAAAATGTAGAATAATGTACAAAAAAATGTTTTCTTTTAAGAGAACAAAAATGCAAATTATTTATAACAAATTAGTCATTTTTAAAACTAATCCAATGTTTTTAATCCAGACGAAATATTTCTGGAATGTATGTTTTTAAATAACAATTTCAACGTAAGAATCGTCAAAATCCGTTTTGCCCTTCATAAGAAAAATGTTGATTATGTTGTAACAACAAATTTTCATTGTTACTTTTTTTAATGATTAATTTTTTTATTTTAAGTTATTTCCATTACTTTTGCAAAAAAAAATTGTTTACGACCAAATCCTGGTGAAATCTTTTCGATAACTAATCTAGAAAATAATTTTGATTCAGAAAATGTGTTCGTTTGTTGACGAGCTTCGTGAAGAAATAACTCTGCACTCTGGCCGACGTGTTGGCGAAAATAAAGCGATATTTCACAATCTTGAACACAAATGTTGACCTCAATTGTTGCAGTTCTGAAACCCGAATTATATCTTATAAATGACGTAATTGTATGTAAAAGCTGACACCCATGGCGACTGCATGTTTTTTCTTGCCAGTGGCACAGCAACCGTTTTTAGACCCACAGGAAACGGGGTTTTTTATTAACCTTTTTTTTCTTAGAGCTAATAATAATATAACTTTCGACAATTCAAAAATTTGTATAACTTTTTAATGATAATATGTGTTTTTTTGCTTTGTCGCAAAAATCTACAAGGTATTACAGAAAACTGCAGGATTTTACATTTTTTAAGTTGGGTGTGTGACGTCATAAAAATCTTTTAATTGTACGTAAAATTATTGTAGAATGTTACAAATCTTCACAAAAAAATACAAGATTTCACCAAAGTTGAAATATTGGGAAACTGTACTTAAAAATTGTGTTGTATATACTAATAGTTTATTGTAGAAATGTACAAAATTCAAAAAAAAATACAAACTATACACTTTTAGAATCCACATCAACGCTTCGACTTGTACTTTACTATCAGTTTTTGTAGGATATGTAATATATAATTTTCTACAGGGAACTACAATAAAAATCATTTTTTACTTCTACCAAGAACTTTTGCTATTATAATAAATCACAATGAACTGTAGTGCGATTATTGAAAATTGAACAATTATTGATTTTACAAGACGATTCTGAACAGATTTTAACGTTAAAAATATAAATTTTTCAATTTGAAAGCCTCAGTAGTTAAAAAAATGTGAACTTCTGATTGAAACTTCGTAAACTATTCTTAATTCTAAAATAATTTCAAATTAATAAATTTATAACTAAACGCTCTTATTGCTCTTATTCAATTCCGAATCCTATTCAAATATTGTTTTAATCTAAAATATTCCATTTTCAACCATTTAATTTGAATTTTTTAAATTAATTTCAACGGCCATAATTATAATTATAATAATTATTTAACGGCCATACCACGCTGAAAACCCTAGTTCTCGTCAGATCACTGAAGTTAAGCAGCGTTGGACGCGGTTAGTACTTGGATGGGTCACCATTCAAGAATACTGACATGAGTGCTGTTGGCACATCGTGGGTATGGTGAGCCCACACTTGTAGTTATTTATAACTACAAGAAAAACCTAGAAACACTACCCGAATCGGGTAGTGTCACGCCTACCCTGAAAGGGAAATGGTTTAATGGTATATATATATATATATATATAATGAAGTAAGATAAGAAAAGTGAAAATAAGAAATCTTGCATATGTAGATTTGTGTAAGTTTTAGGAGCACTTAATGACCTATGATTGAGAAAAAATACTAAGAACTGAAGAAATTAATAGTAAATTAAATCTTTTATGCTCTTACTTAATTTCTACGCTCGATCAGTTTGCGCCTTTGCATGTTCAGTACATAAACATAAAAATTAAGCTCCTTGGATCACAGTTGAAATCAAAAACCTTATGAAGGAACGTAATAATAAGCGTCGCCTGTCAAGGAGAACTAAAAATCCACTGATACAAGCACAGTTTCGTCAGCTAAGGAACTTAGTTCAAACCAAAAACAAGTATTCGTATTATTTATTATTATTATTATACCATTAAGCCATTTCCCTTTCGGGGTAGGC